>JARHVA010010722.1:0-136925 GCA_037957365.1 Torreya grandis | reverse complement strand
ATATCTATATATACATACATATATATATAGTTATATATATATTAATGTATTTATATATGTATATACATACATATATATACATATACACACACACACACACACATATATATATATATACATACATACATACATACATATATATATATATACATATATATATATAGATATATATACATACATATATATAGATATACATACATACATATATATACATACATATATATATATATATGTATGTATATATATGTATGTATGTATATCTATATATATGTATGTATATATATCTATATATATATATGTATATATATATATATATGTATGTATGTATGTATGTATATATATATATATGTGTGTGTGTGTGTGTGTATATGTATATATATGTATGTATACATATATACATACATATATATATACATAATATATATATATCTATATATATATATGTATGTATGTATATATGTGTGTGTGTGTGTGTATGTATATATATATGTATATATATATGTGTGTGTGTGTGTGTGTGTGTGTGTGTGTGTGTGTGTGTGTGTGTATGTATGTATGTATGTATGTATGTATGTATGTATGTAGACACACACACACACACACACACACACATACACACACAATTTTTCATATTGATTCTTCTAGAGCATTGAGTTAGAATTGATGTTTTAAATTCGTTTATTTGGTTCATGAAAGATCTAAAAATATATATCTTATTAATAAGCATGTCTGTGGTTTTAAAAAGGTAGGTGTGTGTATGTGTGTGTATGTTTGTTTAAGTAAATGACTATATTATAAAATATAATTATTACAAACACTGAATGATTGAAAACACCATATTTATATAAATGTCATTAAGTGTAATTTAAATGTTTCTTATTTTATTAGAATCTTACATTTAACCAGTATCATCCTATGGATAAAACTAAAACTAATATTAACCATTCTATATCATTAAAAATATAAAATATGAGTTTTTGACCTTCAAATTTAGTCCTTGGTATTGTGATCAATTTTTTGTAAAGCAAATAACTTTTAATTCTTTCGATCAAATAAATAAGTTTTTAGTGTTTTACTACCTCTTTTCAACCTTATAAAATCCGTTTGAAACTTAAAGAAAATAAACACCTAAGATTGAAATTTTCTAAATATGAGACTTAGATCAAAATTCATTTGGATGTGAAATGTCAGTGCAATAATTACATAAATTTTTTTCCAATGATAACTATTATATTGGGCTGATTTTGGAAGACATTTGCAGAAGTAGATTATTTTGTACTTTTCTTTGTCTATAAAGTTAATTTAAAATTGAACTAAAATTAAATAACTAGGTATTAAAACTTATCAAACGTAACAATTCAAACATATTGAAAATGGATAAAATTTACAATTTAAACAAATAAATAATTTTATTCTTGAAAATTTCAATTAAATTTGGATGGTTTTTAAATTAGTTCCGCATAAGGGAAATTTCTTGCAAACTTTATGCTTGTCAAAACCACTTTAAAATGACAGGTAAATATTTAATTGAATCTCGCATAAATATTATTTAAGGATGGAAGCTTACTCCCTCTAGCTTAGTAAACATGTGTAAACTATTATAAAATTTAAAGCCTCTCCCACAATTTTATTTTAATGCATTTTTGAACCCCTTTCATAAATAATAAACTAGATTAAAGATTAATGTTCTGAACTATCATTTTTCCAACATGACCTTTTTGTGTTTCCTTCCTGGGTACGATGTATAGGTGACTTATTCATGTTCTCTTGATATTAATGTCAGGTGAATTTTTTAAATTAATCTAGTAGCCTTCTCAGGTAATTATTTTAGGCATTGTTTCTCTAGCCTTTTCTTACCTAGCCAAGAGTAGATATGTTAAGGCTAGTACTCTAAATTTTTGTTGTGTTTGGGTGTTTAGTTTATTATAATTATTTGATGACTAATCTACACTCTTTTTAGTATAAAAAGGGTTTTTCAACCCCTAGTCCAAAATAAATTACCCTCATCGCGACCTTTTAGATATTGGGTTAGTTTCTTATAGTATGTTATTAGTTAGTAAAGTAAACCAAAATAATCTTACCCTTTGTTATAATTAGTTCAATAAACCTTCCTCTGCAGACTAGGGTATCTCATGCTAACCCTTGGTAGCATCTAACTACGCTTGGGCCAATTACTCACCCCAGTATTACCTACAAGAGTAGTTGTGTAACCATAGTCCTAACATTGAATGGTGAAGGCTAGTTGTCTTTGCAATATAAACAACACTTGTTTTGGTAATAGGTGAACTAAAACCAACCTTGATTATAAGTATGAAGGTGGTTGTATCAAATATGTATTCAAACCAAAAAATGATCACGAACACTAATAACTAACTCTTAGGGCACTTTTTCTTAACACGAGTTCTGGTCACTAACCTTAGGGTGTCCCATTTTTTGTATTTAACATTTATTCATGTTTTCTAATGTCATAAAACACATATATTATTATTAGGTGTGACTCTAGTTAGTTTTTAGGTGGTGATTTGTGTGGCAGCTGTAATGAGTGACATTTGGGTACTATTACCTTGACATTTATTGTTGATGAAGACACACTCAAGAGATGAAGCTCCTCTGAGTAGTGTGAGATTATAATTATTGAGACTTCTAAATGAGTTAGGCTAAAGGAATGTAGGTTCCTTTATTATTCTTTAAGACACTCGTATGTTCTCTTGTGAGATATTTATTTTGAGTTAACAGATGGACCTTAGGATTTTAAGGTGACTTACATACAGGATTATTGTGAGTGTTTGGTTTGGTCTTGATTATTTATGTATATAGTTTATATAAGCTTGATTGAGTAATGATAGTTACTTCCTTATTGGCTTAGATCATAAACTCTTTTTTTGATGACATCTTGTGGTGGAGATTCTTTGCAAGTTTAAGGAGAACTAAATTTGACCCCGATTCTAAATATTGAATATGTAGATTATCCAATATGTGGGGGCATTGAGTCTTAGGTCTTCTTCTGGGTTAAGATGGTTGTGTCATCTCTTCTTGAGTTATATGTAAATTCTCATGGGGATCTTGTTTAGTAAATTTATGTTATGAAGTATCTTGGTCAAAAAATGAGTTCATGTGTTGATAAGCCTTGCAGCATATCAATTAAGAAATGATTATTCTAAGATTTTCCCCTTGTTAACTAAACTTAGTACAACCTTTTAAATCCAAAAACAAAGAAGAAAAATAATTGAATTTAATCCCTTTATGCTTCACCATTAACCTTGAGACCATGTTCTTAAAAGGATAAATTAACTAAGCAAACCAGTCTTCCCCTTCTAAATTATTTGTCACATTTGCATGTATTGTTGTGGGAAGGGAGAAAAACATATAATTTTACAACTAAATAATTTTGTGTTTTATAATTATTTTTTATGACAATGGATGTTTAGATAAAATAGTTAAGTAATTAAGCATGAATAAATTACGTAAACCAAAAAATAGTTACCATGTTTTCCTAGTTTTATTTAGGTTCTATTGAACAAAATCTTGGGCATGACAAATATTTTGTGTTTTTTCAATTATTTGAAACAATGCTTCACACAAATGTCATCTCATGGGCTTCTATGATTTAAAAATATGCACAAAATGAAATTTTTGTAAATACTTTGGATAATTTTTTAAAAATGTGATTTTAAGTTTAAAGCTAAACTCTACAATATTTCCCACTATCTTCCTCGCCTATGCCAAAATCTAATATTTATAATAGGTTATGGATGCAAATAAAATTTTAATTAAAAAACATTTTTTTCATATACCTAATTTTTGAATAACATATGGAAAGTTATTTGAGATTTTTAAATTCATTCACTCTAACAATTATTTAATTCATCAAGAACCTTTGCATATGTGTTGACTATCACACTACAGCCAATTTTATCTCCAAAATTACTATAATAAAAATTGGTGTGAAAGATGCTAAATTTGACAGTATATACAATAGGAATTAAAAGTATATCTAGATATACTTGGATTTAAACCCATAAAATGGTACATAAATTTTGTGTAGGAGACATATGACACCCACAAACATAAGATATATATGACAAAATGGAGAAATTATCTAGGGAAATAAAGGCAATAGAGTGTTTGGCAGAGTTAGATTCAAGATTTGTTGTGAATTATTTGGAGCAGAAAAAGATATTATTCCTTTACCCACTATAGTGAGAAGTTGGTTATTACATTTGGAGTGTTAAGTACACCCACTGTAAAATCTATTTGATTCATCAATAAATTTTGCATATGTGTTCACTGCCACACTATAACAAATTTTATCTCTAATTATTTTTTCACAATCAATAAGTTTCACTTGTACTTGAAAAGATATCTACATACAATAGTCACATAACTTACTGTCATTTCATATGTTTGAAATGGATGGGAAATGATGCTATAATAATAAAAAAATCATTTTTTTCTCATAATAACATAACTTAGATGCAATATTTCTATTTCAACAAAATAATGAAAATTTAAACAGAGTTATACAAATATATACACATTGAATAATTCAGCATCAATAATGACATAAAGTATTAACTAAACCATTAACCTTTATTTAAAATATATAAAACTAATTCTCAGTAAAAAAGGAGAAAAAGGGAACTTTTTAAATATAAGCAGCATCAAATACATATAACATCTTAGATAGCCAAGTAACTTTTAGACAATAAAGAAACTTCAGCTCAAGGTCTATAGATCCTTCTTAAGGGAAAATTTTATTAGTTCTTTCTTGTTAAAAACATGCTGATTTTCTTATGATGGTTCCATAAAGATGAATACCTATGACAATTTTATCATCATTTAACCACAAATCATCAAATTCAACTAAACCTATAATTACTCCACAAGAAAACTATTCAACTATAAAAAAATGGAAATTGTAAACCACCAAGACTGAGACACCACTAGGGAATGGTTGTTATCATAAATCTCATTTTCATATCAACTATTGTTTTTTATTTTCATATTTTTCAATTACTCTATCCAAATCCTCTTGAAAAGTAACATGTTTTGATTAGCCTTTACATTTGAGGGGAAATTGGACATGTTCATTTTTCAGTGGTGCATGCCTAAGAATTTCCATAGTCTCAACAAAATATCTTGAACATCATAGACTAGTAATATAACCATCTTCTACATGTTCAAGCATTTATGCATGGGGATGATTTTCCTCACTTAATATTAAAGATTGGCATTGCTCAAAACCTATTAAAACCATCTTTGACAATCTTATTAAGGAAATTAAGGCTTCTCTTGTCAACTGGAAGAGTAAGAAGTGTTGTGTCTATCAATTTATAGATCTTAAGAATTTCAGGAGCATTGGGGTCATCGACATCACTGATAACATTTTAATTTACAATAACATCATTGAGGTTATCAAAAAAATTATTGGCATCATTCTCAATAGTCCATAAATGGATGTTTGTTAATAACCTTATGAAAATCATTAACAAAATTAAAAAAATTAAGGTAAAAATAAATACAAATAATACATTCATTGGTATAAATATTACTTCCTTAATAAAATAGAACATTACTTATTAAATAAAATTCTTTTCCCATTTTCTTTCTTAAATCGGCAACTTTCAACATGTGCTTTCACAATTGGCCTTGGGTTGACCACATGCATTTACACATTATAAAATATTGATTTTCCATTCTAACCTTGTAAAATGTGTTTTCCTTGATTTGGATCCTAACCCATGCCACATCAAGGTCAATCTCACTGAACATCACATCATGATTAGGGATGCATTGTGATTTCATCCATGACTTGTTCTCTAATTGCTTTAGCTTGAAATACCTTCAAAATCCATTCTCCTTGCACATTTGGCTCTACCAATAATTCATAAATACAATAGTCACCAACTTCTTCACCAAAAAATCCACTGTTTGATGGTAAGAACTAGTATTTCATTTTAAAACATTTAATTCAGGTGAGAGTGATATACTTTTATGGAGATATTTGTTTCCTAACTCGCATGGAACATTGTATCCAAACATTTTTCTCAGACACCTATATAATGGAACCATTGATATTTACAATAGTTTATGAATGATTCTTGATCCACATATTGTTCTATGAATAGTTTTTGAACATGAACCACCACTACCTCTATAGGAGACTTGTGTATTATTTCACCTAGGCTTATAAACATTTCCTACCTTTTCTCAGCATTTTTCACCTTTGCAATCAATTTTTCAAACCATGATCTCCTCATGTGCCAACTGTGGAGGTATATCTCACATTGAAACACTTCCCTCCACTCACAATGCCAATGTAAAAGTAATAAAATTAACAGTTAAAATATTTTTTCAATGAAAATAAGAAATATTTATAATATACATGGGCTTCACTTACCTAATAGCATTAATTTTAGGATGACCATTATCCATCATGAAATCATTTATTTTCCATTCCAAAATGTGGCAATGCACATTAGCCACTAGCCTTTGCATCCATAATATCAGTGCTAGAATAATATCCCTCAACATCAACACCCATGTAAAAGGAATTTCATTATGTTAAGAATAAATATAGAAATCGATGGGGAACAATTTCATAGAATCATAATAATAAATATAAACAGAGAATCATAAAGAATAGAAATAAACATGCATAATAAGAAGACCAAATTTAATGTGGTTCACCAAATATGGGCTATATCCACGAAGAAACACTTGCTCATATTTTATTATAAGCCACCAGATTATAATCAGTCTTAGATATATCTTAATAATTATAATGCACAAATATTATTTGAAGCTACAATCAATAAACCCTCCTAAATTCACACTTGAATTCACACACTCTATTCTTTCTTTCTCAAACTCTAGTTCTCATGATGTATTATGTATGAAATATCCATCAATACATTATACATCAACAAAGTAATATTACAAAATAATGGGTACCAAAACCATGGGCAGAATCAACCCAAAAATAGTTTCCCATTAAAAGGGGTCTAAAAATGTTGTTGGAAGAACCCCCATTTGTCAAGGGTTGTTACCCTCAAACCCACACTTGGGGGATATCACCCCCACCCCCTACTTTTTGAGCATTACAACCCTCAAACCCCTACTTGAGGCCTAGCCTATCCCTGAACCACAGTGAGTATACATATAGAGTGTATAGTACATTTAAAATGTATAGTATTTGAAAATACATTTTAATTTAGAAATAGGCTCCACAACACAACAATATTCCACTAGGAGATTGATTTCCTCTAAGCAAGCTTCTCAACCCTTTACTATCAACTGTGAAAGCCAATCAAAATTGAACATAGCTTTAGTTTCTCCCTTATGACTACCTTGGTCATCATGTCTATAGGATTCTGACTAGTATGAATCATCTCCAACTTCAACTTCTCTTCCTCTAATGTTCTCATGATGAAATGGTACATTAACTATATATGCTTCATCCTAGAGTGGAAAGCAGAGTTCTTTGCTAGATGTATATCACTCTAACTATCACTAAATAGCTTCCCTTCCTCCTGCTTATGCCCTAACTCTTCAAGTAATTATTTTAACCAAATAATCTCTTTTCTTGCCTCTATAGTAGCAACATACTCAGCCTCTATGGTTGACAAAACCATAAGTTTCTATAGTCGTGAAAAATAGCTTAGCACTATGTCACCCATAGTAAAGATATATCCTATTCTTTTCCTCTTACTATTTAAATATCTAGCTATGTATGAATCTAAATAACCATGTAAATTGGTATCCAATACACAATAGCTTAAAACTATCCCCATGTCCCCTCTTAAATACCAAAGAATCCACTTTACTACCTTCTAATGTTATCTACATGGATCACTCATGTACTTGTTTACTACTCCCATTGTAAGGGCAATATCTGGGCTAGTGTACACCATGGCATACATCAAGCTACCAATAACTGATGAGTAAGGTACATGTGACATCTAGATTTTCTTTTCCTTTATCTTGGGACATTGCTCCTTTGATAACTTGAAATGACCTACCAAAAGAGTCCCAATCGATTTAGCATCCTACATACTAAACCTCTCCAAGACATTATTGATGTACTCTTCTTAGGATAAATTTAGCTTTTGTTCCTTCCTATCCTAAGTCATTCTCATACCAAGGATTTGTTTTGTTGCTCCCAAATCCTTCATATCAAAGGAATTACTAAGATTTTTTGTGAGTACTTTTATTTTTTGTATGTTCTTACCTACAACCAACATGTCATCCACATACAGACAAAGGATAATGTAATCACCATTATCAAATTTCTTGATATATGCACAATGTTTTGAATGACACCTGGAGTATCCCTATTCCATCATAAAACTATCAAATTTCATGTACCATTCATGTGGAGCTTATTTCAATCCATACAAGCTTTTCTTCAATTTGCACACCATGTTCATATTCCATATGACCTCATATCCCTATGGCTGATCCATATACAAGTCCTCCTTAAAATCACCATGAAGGAATGTAGTCTTCACATCTAGCTACTCTAAGTGTAAGTATTTTGTTTCCATTATCCCAAGAACATTCCTATTAGAAGTCATCTTTACCACTAGGGAAAAAATCTCATCAAAATCATTTCCCTTCTTCTACGCAAATCCCTTTACTGCTAGCCAAGATTTGTACCTTTTCTTGCCTCCATCATCTTATTTGACTCTATACACCCACTTGTTCTATAATACTTTCTTACCTTCAATGGGGTTACCAAATCCTAAGTCTAATTTTCCATGAGAGAATGATGTTCCTCATCCATAGCTTTCTTCCACTTCTTCCTGACATCTACCTACATTACTTCTTCAAAGCACTCTAGCTTTCCATTATCATCAATTAATAAATAATTAAGAGATAGAGAAAAATGTTCAAGTTCCCTTCTTACCCTAAAAGACCTTCTCACCATAGGAGTTTGGGGTTCTTGTGGAGTAGGTGATTGAACTGGTTACTTGGACACTTTATCATCTGTAATGTCCTCCAGTATTGTGTACTATTTTCTAGAATCTTATTTTTTATCCTACAACTGCTATTTATACATGAATTTTTCATTTAAGACAACATCCCTAGACCTAAATATTTTCTTGTCCTTAAGACTCCAAATCTGGAAACCAAAGTCATCCTCACCATAACCAATAAAGGTGTATTTTTTATACTTAGCCTCTAACTTGGTCATATCATCCTTATCAATATGAATGAAGGATTCACAACCAAATATTCTAAGAAATGAATAATCAACCTTCTTACTAGACTAAGCTTCCTCAGGTATGCCTCCATCCAAAGTAGATGGACCTCTATTTATCAGATATACAGTTGTGTTTACTACTTGTACCCAAAACTAAAGAGGCAATCCTATATGCAACCTCATGATCCTAGCATATTCCATGATATTCCTATTCATCCTTTCTGACACTCCATTCCCCTATGGAGTCTTTGGAACTATCCCCTATCTGTGAATTCCATTCCTTGAATACTAATAAAAAAATACATTGTTGTAATATTTCCCACCATTATCTTACTTGAGAAATTTTAACTTAAGATCTATTTCATTCTCAACCAAGGCTTTCCATCTTTTAAATGTATCAAACACATCAAATTTTATCCTAATGTCATAAACCCAAATTTTATTAGTTGTATCATCAATAAAAGTGGCATATAAGATGAACCACCAATAGAAGATACCTAAGTCAGCCCCCATACATCTGAATAAACCAGCTCCAATTTATTCTCTTTCCTCATAGGTCCAACCTTGAGAAATTTTACCCTTTTCTACTTTACATACACACATTCTTCACAAAAATCTAAATTAGATCCTTTCAATCTAGGTAATTGATCCTTCAAAATTTGCATACCTTTTTGGCTCATGTGACTGAACCTAATGTGCCACAAAGTTACATCTGCATATGTAGAAATTAAATTAAAATAAACAACACTACTTGATAAATACAAGGTACTAACCTTCTTACCTCTTGCTACCACAATAGCACCCGTGGTCACCTTCCAAGAATATGTTGTGAATGTCACTATATAACCTTCACTACCTAGCTATCCTATGAATATCAAATTCCATCTCAACTTAGGCACATGCTTGACATCCTTCAGTATCCAAGTGTTCCCATTTTACATCTTGATATGAACACTTCCTTTTCCTACTATGTTGCAAGGCTCATCATCACTAAGGTAAACATGTCCAAAATCCCCTTGAACATAATCAATAAAATAATGCTTATATGGTGTAGCATAAAAATAAGCCCTTGAATATAAAACCCAAGACTCAATAATATTATCAATAGAGAGAATTAATGCATCATGACAAACATTACTAGTTGCCACATTCACCTCCTTGGTGTCTTCTTGATTTTATTTCTTATTCTAAAGAGACCAACAATCCTTCTTCACATGCCTAGTCTTTCGATAGTGACAACATACCAACCTGGCCCTTGATTTTGACCTTCCAAGGCCATTTGACTTTCCACATTTTACTTTTCCTCTAAAATTTTGTCTCCCTCTACTCTCCACTACCAAAGCATCTCCTGAAGTAAAAGTTTCCCCAAAGCTTTTATGTCAAATTTATTCTCTAAGGATTACTCCTATGACATCCTCAAACTTCAACTTGGCAATATTAGAGACAAAGTTTCTCACAACCATTACCAAGGTATTCTGACTCTCTAGTAAGGAACACAAAATAAGCAAAGCCCTAACTTCATCATCAAAATCTATATTTAAAGAATTCAACATACTCACAACCATACTAAATTCATTCAGATGATTAACAACTAAACCATTTTCTGACATCTTAACTTCCCTAATACATTCATGAGACCTTTTATGGTCTTTTCCTATAATATATTAAATGTGAACTAAGAAGTAAGGCATAACCTGATCACCCCAAATGATTTCCTATGAAGCAACTCCCAAGCCTCATCTATCATAGTCATTAGTTGCTTTACTTTTCCTCCTAGTGGAGTACAGAGGTCCTTCTAATAGAGTTAATCCTCCATCTACATCTTCCATAGACCAAAGTTATGTCCATTTAAATGTTCAACCTTTGATTTATGATCATCAGCCATAGATCCCACTTAAACTAATAACCCTTCCTATGATTCAACACTTCAACAAATACAACTTGAAGCTCTGGTACCAATTATTAGGAATAGATATAGAAATTGATGGGGAACAATTTTATGAAATCATAATAATAGATATAAATAGAGAAGCATAAAGAAAACAAATAAACATGCATAATAAGAAGACCAAATTTAACATAGATCACTCAATATGGGCTATATCCACCAAGAAACACTTGCTTAGATTTTATTCTAAGCCACCAAAGTATAATCACTCTCAAATATATCTTCACAATTACAATGCACAAATATTATTTGGAGTTGTTCTCAATAAACCCTCCTAAATTCACACCTAAATTCACACACTATGTTCTTTCTTTCTCAAACCCTAGTTCTCATGATGTATTACCTACGAAATATCCATTAATACATAATACATCAACAAAGCGGTATTACAAAACAATGGGTACCAAAACCATAGGCAGAATTAACCCCAAAATAGTTTCCCATTAAAAGGGGTCCAAAATTTTTTTTGGGGGTAGTATTTATCAGGGGCTGCCACTCGTAAACCCCCATTTTTAGGGGGTTGTCACCCCCAAATCCCTGTTCAAGGCCCAGCCTAGTCTCAAACCTTGATGGGAATACATATAGAGTGTATGGTACAATTAAAATGTAAAGTATTTGAAAATACATTGTAATTTAGAAATAGGCTCCAAAACACAACACATTATATATACTACCAAATACAAGAAGTTTGTAAAACATGAACTACATGAAACAAGAAAAATGGAAGTGTTATACAATAACAACTACAAAGTTTCAGATTTAGAGATATAAAAGTACATCTATGCATTTTTCCCATACATTTGATCCAATGAAATTATATTTTTGTGTGCATAATTAAAAATCCACTCATGTTGGTGAGGAATCTAGAAGTGTAAGATAAAGGGTTGCCCTTTCATTCCTATTTTCACAATACTTTTGCAGAATTTTTGTGACAAATGTTTTAACATAGTATTCATCATTAAGCTCAAATTTGTATTTTATGTTTTTTTATCCTTCTCTCAATATTACGAATATCATCTTTGGTCAAGAAATCATCCCTCTCTATATGACCATCTAACAACCTAAGTTTCTCATGGACCATTTCATGATACTTTTTTTGAACAAGTTAAGGGTTTCACATGCCTAGTCTTTCAATAGTGCCAACATACCAATTTAGTGCTATTATCCAAGACTATTTATAGTCCCAATGGTCAATTTATTCTAGTTCCCCATCCTTATCCTTGTTGGCCTAACACAAAAAAGTTCAATCCATGACCAATATATGCTTATAAAATCCCTCTCAAAGATCATTTTAAAAGGGTTGACAATTATCACTAAGCAAGCAAGAACACTCAATAAATCTTCTCTTTTCTATTCATACAACTAGCCAATAGACTTAAAATCTTAATCAAATCCTTACACCAGTCCCTATCGATTTTAATAACATCTAGTTTAGAATTTTGCATCTTCATACACTCAATTATACAAAGCAAGTCAAGTGGGAGAAATACATATGGCTTGATCCCTCTTTGAAGTATTAGTATGTAGGTAACATGGCCACACAAGGGGTGTCGATCCATATCTAGTGAATCTTACACACACTAAACCCCCCCCCCTTTTATTTTAAATTGATCAAAATATAATGGAAGATAGGTTTCTAAGAAAGAATCTACTCTATAGGGAGCTCTACAAACTTTCAGATACTAAAAATTCATAGATAGGGTCACATAGACCTATCAAACAAAACCTAAAAACCTCAGATCCTTAGGACAAAAATGATAGAGGCAGACTACAACACTAGTGCTAATCCTATCCAGTTCTAGTGCTCTTGTCCAATTAGAAAACAAAGTATAGATCTCAATTTATGATAGTGTCCCAATCCCACATAGTCAATATCAGCCTCTATCTCAATCGAATCAACATAGTTTTAAGATAAGTCATATTTCTCTTTACTTATTTGATATTTTTAGAAATTTTAAATAAAAATTGGGATTAAAAAATCAATAGGTTAATTATAACATAATTATTGACTAATTTTACTACTTAGACCCTTTAACTAAATTAGGAATAATACCCCAATATTCTCAAAATTATTAAATCAATACATCACACATGATATTACATTATTATATCTATCTATGCATACCCCTATTGGTCTAACAATTTATCAATACAAACCATGCTATATCTTAAGATATCTTGTTGATTATCATTTCTATATCATGTATCTTCACAACATAAAAAACTTGTAGGGCTCTTTCTTCTAAGGGTAGTCATTACAAGGTCTTCATTCGTACCCTTAGAAGAGGGGTAATAAATAGGGGTTTTATCATAGAGATAAGAGATCCTAATGATTGAAAAAATAGCATTTAGAACACCTATAATAGGAACTAGACATCAAACCAATTAGAATAGATAGGTAAACAGTCAAAAATCCAAAATAGTTACTAGATTTGGCCTTGGGCAATAGCATCCAACTTGGACAATGCACTGGTGCCACTAGTGTCCACTTTAAGCATTCCTATTCAAACATTAAAAAAAAAAAAAAATCTAGAAATAGATAGAAAGGTAAGTTTAGTTATAGTTTTGTCAGCTATAGTTCAAACTAGATTCAACAATTTTAGTATATTTTTTTATTATAAAACCTAGCTATAGGGGGCATCATGTACATCATGATGGTTCTCACTTCCAATTTTAGATATGATAGTTGATATGACTTCTAGATCAGAATCCATATTTTAAACACCAGTGATTAGAGGTAATGTTTGTGACACATTTATTTATTTAGACACTAGTGATTAGAGGTAATGTTTGTGACACATTTATTTATTTTCTTTCCAAGTTTAGTATTACCCAAAAATTCTCAATAATTTAGTGCCTTAATCCATCTTCAGGTGGTTGACATCATTTTGGATTGGATTTAATACAAGCCTAACCTTATAAGTTCTTGATTAGCTTTCATATAATCTTAGTGCACCAATTTTGGAGTGTCTTTCATATAAGCCTAATATCCATCTTTTAGAGTGGCCAAGAGTGGCCTAGTTTCTAGCATACATTTAGCTACCCATGCCAACATTGTTAGATCAACATTCATTGGATTTAGGAGCCATCTCATACAACACACATTCCATACTAGTATCAATTTATAGATTCACTACATAGGAAAATGATGGAGCCAAAGGACTATCTATCCTTTGTATTCTTGAGCCACCTATATCAAAGGGATTGGACACATAGTCCAAACATATATCAACACACACATGACCACCTATCTTCACTTAGTGGATTATGATGGAGCCAAAGGCCTAGCTTTTACATTCTTTAGATATTTTTGAGGAATTGAGCACTTATCTCTATTCATGATATTACTCTTTGTTTAACACACATTCAACATTACTTATCATCAATCAAAATCACAATAGGTTTTATATTGTTCCACATACTTGGTGAGGTGTATTTGTTCCTTTCTCTCCTTTTCTCTCTTACCCAATTTTGTACATTCTTATTTTAGATATAGCATATCTAATAATAATTGATCTACTCTTTATTTTTTCTTGAAGGTTCATACTTCATAGTGTGCTCTCTCTACACACACCGAGATCACACAAGCTTCATGGTCTTCACTCTTATAGGTACATTTTATATTTTTCCTTTATCCTAATATTTCACTTTTCTACATCACTAGAATAAAGGGGGGGGGAAATGTAGTCATAAAAAATGCAAAAATTGGTAACATGAGAATGGTTAATGACACCCAACCCATAGTTCCCTCTTGCTTACTCTCATGATCCTCATAGGCTCATTTTCATTTATCCCTAGTCATCCATATCTTTCCAAACTTGATATCAATTTAGCAATACTCCTCTTTCTTTGACTAATCCATCCCCTCAGGTCTCGTGTATTCAAGATAATAGTAACACACTATGAGTATAACACTAATGCCACTTCTATCCAATTTTAGTGCTATTTTACAAGTCCATTTTGAGCCCCAATGGACAATTTATTTCAATTTCCCATCCTTCTCCTTGTTGGCCTAACGTGAGAAAATTTAATCCATGACCAATAGATACCTATAAAATCCCATTCAAAGATCATTTGGAAAGGGTTAGAAATTATCACTGAGCAAGTAAGAATAAAAGTAAGACCACTCAAGCAATCTTCCCTATTCTCTACATATAGCACGCCAATACACTTAAAATCTTATTCAAATCCTTACACCAGTCCCTATCCATCTCAATCACATCTAGTTTATCATTCTACATCTTCATACACTGAATTAAATAAATCACATCAAGTGGGAGAACTACATATGGCTTGATCCCTCTTCTAAGTATTGGTATGTAGGTAGTGTGCCCACACAAGGGGTGTGGATCTACGTTAAATGAATATTACACACACTAACCCCCCTCTTGTTTGAAATTTATCGAATAATAATGGAAGATAGGGTTTGAAGAAATAATCTACTCTATAGGGAGGTGTATAAACTTTTATCTACCTAAACTTTGCAAATAGGGTCACACAGACCTAGTGAACAAAACCTAGAAAGATTAGATCCTTAGGACAATAGTGATAGAGGTGGAATAGGGTCTCAATATTTTAATAACTTCATTCTCTCTCTCTCTCTCTCAATATTTTAATAACTCTAGAATCTCCACTCTCTTCTAAAAAACATGTTATTCAAAAACATAATTTATTATTAAAAAAAATGATAAAGCCAAGTGCGCTACAATTTAAATAACACGAACTAAAATAATAGTTAATAAAACCTTGTAGCAAAAGATAAATCTAATTCTTCATTATTATTATAAAATAATACATAAGTTATTTTATTTTTGCATAACTTGAAGGTAGAGTTGTCATGCAAGCTAAAATTTATTAAAAGAAAAGATAATTTTAGAGTTAGCTAGACTTATAATTTTTAGCTCATGCTCTAAAAAAAGCTAATTCTGGAGTTAATTGCAGTCATTATTTTAATACTTTTTGAAACCATTTATTTTAGGTAAGTTATGAATGCAAACTCAGATGGGAATATATATCTCCATTATTCTTTGTCAGGATCCCTACTCCTAAAGAGTACACTTGATTACCTTTGTATAAGCAACTAAACACAGAATTTAACCAGAAGTAATATGTAACTAGAATTCAAAAATAGCACAAAATATGAGAGACAATACAAACTTATATTAACACTCTTCCAAAAGGAAATACAATGAGGAAATCACAATCTTCCCACACCTCTTAGGCGTACAATAATTCTCCCTCAAGAGTTTTCTCTCTCAATTACAAACACAATCAACTCAGACACAGAGTTGTTGTTTCAACCAGTCAGTAACAATATTGCCAGTACCACCAAGTACTCAAAGTAATCCAAGTAGATCTCCATGATCTTGCTCCTTGTTGTGTTACAAATCTCCTTTGACCTTGCTACCCCACAGATCTCCATTGACCTTGCGCGCGCACACACACACACACACACATACCTGTAGATCAACTGACCTTACTTACCATGTAGATCTCCCCTAATCTTGCACACCTGTAGATCAACCGGATCTTGCACATCTACAAACCTTCTAGATTTTACACATAGAAGAACCCCTATCCTTGCCTTTGTAAGTCCTTATGATCCTTCTTGAAGGATCTAATCCTTAGTCCTTAATTACAATACAACCCATGGGTATCTTAAATAGATCCCATACAAATAATAATTAGAAACATAGACTCAAGACTAAAATAAGTATTTACATGCAAACACTCAGACCTCTTAGAATATAACAAATATAATTTTGGAAATGCATGCAAACACACATGCACACACAAGTGACCAACACCAGTTGCTGTCAAACAGCATATGACTGACGTTGGCTGATCCTTGACCGATGTCAGTAGCTTTCCATCCACCTCTGAGTAACGTTAATTGGCCTGACTGACATCGGTTACTAAGACCCTCAACAACCTCCATGTTTGCATCAGTGAAGCTTTTAGCTCGATAACCTAACAATATCCCACTTGGAGATAAATAGCTGCATCTGTACCTATACATATACATCCTCTAATTTTGTTTCCTAGCTTGTATCCCTCTTTAAGTTCAATCTTGAAGACCAACCACCACATATCCTATGGTGCTTCTCCTATCATCTAAGTCACCTACCATCTCTGAATCTACATACCCATGTAGAGAAGTGCTTGACCCTACATAGCATAAATACCTGCTGCTGGTCCCTCTCAGATACCTAAGAATCCACTAAACTACTTTCCAGTTCTCCTTTCTTGAATTGGCCACAAACTTGCTAACAACTCCCACTACTTGGGTAATATCAGGTCTAGTACTCATGTACTTAACCTCATCATGTGATTTGGGACACTATTTTGTGAACTGTCCATCCATAGGTGTGCTAACCAGTTTTGCATCTTGCATATTAAACCTCTCCACTACCTTATTCACATAATCATCTGGAGACAAAATCAACCTGTGATCTTCCCTATCTTTAGAAATACTCATGCCAAAGATTTTCACTCTTGAATCCTTCATGGCACACCTTTGAGCTACTTTTACCTTTAGCTCAACAATTCCCTGCATGTGTGACCCTGCATCAAACATATACACTACATATAGTAATAGGATAATGTTGAAACCATTATCCAACCTGGTAAAATAAACACAGTGATTACATTGACATTGACTAAAGCCATGCTTTGCCATAAACCTATCAAACTTGTACCATTGTCTTAGAGCTTGCTCAAGACCATATGACCTGGCCTTCTATCTCACCTGTCCATTCTCTCCTTTCTTTAACCTGGGAATCCATTCATCTTTCAGTTCTTTCATTTTGGCTAGAAAATCTACCAAATCCCACATTTGGTTCTTCTCTAAGGAATCAAATTTCTCATTCATGCCATGCTCCCACTATTTCCTAGATTCTACCTGCATTGCCTCTTTAAAACTTCTTGGTTCTTGACCATCAGTGAGAAACAAGTAGTGTAAAGAAGGGGAATAATGAATTTGAGGCTTACTTACCCTTTCAATCCTCCACATGGGTGTTTGAGACTCCTTAACAGCTTATTGTCTACCTAAAATCTATTCTAATAGTGACCGATCTCGGTCACCTCTCAGTCTGCATCTGACTAATGTTGGTTTCATGCAATTGACCTAACTATCAACATCAGTTCTGTGACTGACATCGATGTCCACCTAATCACTGATATTAGTTCCCTAACTGACATTGGTGTCCACCTACCTGACACCACCGACTCTGGTCTGCACATGATCGATGTCGATACCTGCTTGATCAATGTTGGTTCTCACCTAATCGATGTTGATAACTATGTTTTCTCGTGAGTGATGACTTTTACCTGTGATCTCACTTTGGATCATTACCTTGTCCAAACTGCCCTACTCAGAATTATTCAGCCCCTTGAGTTGATCTTTGTCCATCATCTTCTCCTTGAAAACCAAGGCTTTCTAGTTCTTAAGTTTGTCAAAGACATAAGATTTCCTCTTAAGAACATACATTCCCTTCTCACTCATGTGACCAAGCCTATAGAGCCACATCTTTGCATCTACATCTAAAGTAAATAAAATAGAAGGAAAATCAATAATACAAGTAGATAGATAAAGAGTACCTACTTTCTTACCACATGCTAATTCAAGTGCACCCTTGGAAACTTTCCAAGATTCTACTATGAGAGTTATTGTGAAACCCTCATCACCCAATTTTCCTAAAGAAATTAGACTCCTCTTCAGGACTGGGACATGCATGACATCCCTCAACACCCATGTGTTGCATGTCTACAATTTCAGCTGCACTTCCCCTTTCCCAACAATTTGACAAGGCTCACCAACCCCTAAATAAATCTTTCCAAAGTCTCCATGGACATAATCATGGAAAAATACTCTATTTGGGGTTGCATGGAAAGAGGCATCAGAATCTAAAACCCAAGATTATACTTTATCCAAGGAACATATAAGAGCAACCTGTGCAACAATACCTGCATCATTTGCTTCTTTATTTCCTTCATGCTGATCTTTTACCAACCAATAATCTTTATTTACATGCTCTTTCTTTCCATAATACAGTAATTGATAATTCTTTCCATTGAATTTCTCTATTCTTAGCTTACTTTCTTCTGCCATTGCTTTACTCCCACTCAATCAGAAACCCCTGAGAGTGACCTGTAATCAACAAACACTTAACACACTCTGAAACCAAGGTGTTAGTGAACCAAGCTCTACCGCTTGGTGAACCTGGCTCTGATACCAATTGTCAGGATCCCTACTCCTAAAGAGTACACTTGATTACCTTTGTATAAGCAACTAAACATGAAATTTAACTAGAAGTAATATGTAACTAGAATTCAGAAACAACACAGAATATGAGAAACAATACAAACTTGTATTAACACTCTTCTAGAAGGAAATACAAAGAAGAAATCACACTCTTCCCACACCTCTTGGGTGTATATTAATTCTCCCTCAAGAGTTCTCTCTCTCAATTACAAACATAATCAACTCAAACATAGATTTGTTATTTCAACTAGTCAATAACAATACTGCCAGTACCACCAAGTACTCAAAGTAGATCTCCATGATCTTGCTCCTTATTGTGTTGCAGATCTCCTTTGACCTTGCTACCCCACAGATCTCCTTTAACCTTACACACACACACACCTACAAATCAACTAACCTTACTTACCATGTAGATCTCCCCTGATCTTGCACACCTATAGATCAACCTGGTCTTGTACACCTATAAACCTTCTAGATCTTACACTTGGAAGAGCCCTTGTCCTTGCCTTTGCAAGTCCTTATGATCCTTCTTGAAGGATCTAATCCTTAGTCTTTAATTAAAATATAGCCCATGGGTCTCTTAAATATATCCCATACAAATAATAATTAGAAACACAGACTCAAGACTAAAATAAGTCTTTACATGCAAACACTCAGACCTCCTAGAATAGAACAAATCTAATTCTAGAAACACATGCAAACATGCATGCACACACAGGTGATTGATGCCAATTGCTGTCGAACATCATATGATCAACGTCGACTGATCCCTGACCGATGTCGATAGATTTTGGTCCACCTCTGACTGACGTTAGTTGGCCTGACCGATGTTAGTTACTGTGACCCTCAGCAACCTCCATGTTTGCATCAGTGAAGCTTTTAGCTCCACAACCTAACATTCTTTTACACATCTAAAATAACATTTGGCACTAGTGACATGCATATACAAGTTCACACCCATTTACAAAAAGCTAAATGTAAAAAAATCTTTAAAAAATGAAAATAAACTTAAAGTGTAATTTTGACCTTTAGATGATTAATTTTAGGCCTTTTTTTTTTTTGAAAAGTCATTAAGTGGTGAACCCAACTTATTACTGAAGGAAGCTCTTCAAGAGCTTCATTTTTAAAAAGATGAGCTCAAATGAATTCTTAGATAAAAAATTATGTAGAGCTTCATTTTTTTTTTAAATGAGCTCAAATAAATTCTTGGATTAAAAGTTATGCCTTTCACAAAACATGCTCTTACATCAATGATAAGGCTCTTTATGTGATCAAAAGAATGTTTTGGAAGATAAAATGAAGGATGCTCAGATATATACACACACTTACAACCCACCTTTTGTTTAAAATAAATTTGGGATTAATATTTTATAATTTTTAAATATCATATTTTATATAGATATTTTGAATAAAAAAATAAACATTATTTTGAAATGGTTATTTTTAAAAAATTTAAATCATTATAAATAATTACAAAATAAAGACAACTTTCTACATATATTGGGAAAAGTGATATTACTAATTGCTAGTTATGTTTATTAAAATTTATAAAAATAAACTTATTAAGTTATAAATTAAAAACTTTATTCTCAAAAATTAGAGAGTAAAAATTTGATCACGGATTAAAGCTCATTTTTTGTTAGTTAAATTTAAAATTTATAAAATTAATATAATTAGTACAAATATTTTAAATATATGTTTTTGATATCAATTTTGAGATTTTTATTTTGGATTTTCTGCATACCACATTTATTAATGATTTCATTATTTTATTTTTAAATTTTATATTGAATGCTATAATAGTATCTATCTAATTATATTAATATGTTCGATTTGAATTTTTTTTTTTGAGAATTAAAAAGAATTCCAAATTTTATTGTATGATTAAGATATTATGATTTTTCTAATAATTTGTTTAAACAAAAATATAATTGTTTAGATGATGATGATGAAAGTGACGTCAAATTTAAAATTGAAATTGATATGTATCAATCAAATCAACATCATATTTAAAATCAAACAAAAAATCAAACAACTCACTCTATCATACTCTACCCACCACTACCAATGTAAAATACCTATCGACACAATTAAACTAAAAGGTGGTTTTTAAATTATTGTTATAACAAAAGGTCAATTTTTATAGGTCATTTTCATTGAAAGGCACTTGTGAATAAAAATGAATGATTACATTCCAAAATTGGTAGCTGTAAAGTGAGACAAAAATAATATAATTCAATTGAGATTCCTCGACAGAGACATGAAGTAAGCCAATCTCAAAGACACCCCTAGTAAAAAAACACCTTCACCTTCCATTTTACACATGATGTCTATTCAGTCCTTATACACTAACACTCTTGGTCTTGTAGGTGTACACCTTTAATTCTAAAGTTTTGTGATGTGTCTCTTGACTAATTTTGACTTTTAGGTCAAAATAAGACACCCCTAGTAAAAAAACTTCATTTTAAGGTATATTAGGGGAAATCATATGTTGTCATAAGGTGTTTCATAGGTCAAATAGTGTCAATTTGTGTTATTTTAACTTTGGTCAAGTAGTTTCTAGGTCTATTTATCATTCTAAGTCTTTTTAAGGGGTCAAAATGGTACATTTAATGCTTTGTACAAGTTTCTTGGGAAATGTGAAAGTGTAAAAGAGTTATATCATGACCCATGTGTCCTTACAAGTCTAAGGGATCTTACATAATTAAATAAATTATAGGTTTTTTTAGACAAAAGGTAGTTTTCTTGACCAAAGAGAGAAAAGGACACTTGTATGGTTCCTTGGGAAGTGTGCCACTTGGAAAATGTGAAAATTTGACTCTTCACATCCCCAAACCCATTTAAACTTTTTATTTTCAAGTATAATTCAAAAAATTTCATCTGAAACTTATTTTTCCCCCATTTTCTCTTGGCAAACAAAGAAGGGTCAACTTCAAGCACTTGGTGTTGACGGTACAAGTGGAGGTGGGAGGAGTGCTTATGGGGGTGGATTTTAAACTAATCACACTTAATTTTCATAATAATAAATTTTAATTTGGTTCCTCCTCCTTTATGAATAATGGCTAACACTCCATGCAACTTTTTATGGGCTCGCAACCATGAGGGGGTCACTGTTTGAGCTTGTCTCAATTTTTATTGATTTGGTATAATGGGTTGGTTTATTCAAGGTGTTTATCCATGATTTACAAGACATTTTAGTGGTTCTCTTTTTTTTTAAGATATCAAATGCCTAAGGAATCCTCTTTTGTGCTTGTGTATGCTTGCAACTACTCTTTTCCATACTCATAACTATGTCAGGCACCATGAAAGATATTTTCCACATTGGATGACTGTGTTTTGTTTGCTTAGGAAACTTTAATTTGTCATATAATTGTTTTCAAAGGCCTATTATTATATGATCATGTTTTTAATGGGTTCAATATCATTCTATCTTTTTGATCTCACAAACATCACATATGCCCTTTGGAAACGAGGACTTAGCTTACTCTGTCATGATTGTGACTGTGTCTACCCTATCTGTAGGTGACTTTGGGGTGACCTTGAAACATTGTATTAGTTTTATCAAATAACCTTAGATCATTGATAGTATGAAAGGTTCCACTCAAGTTATAACCACACCATGACTTCAAATTTTCACTCACTACCTGTTGATAGTTCACAAGGTTGGTTGTGTGTGATGATTTATGTTTTTAGGCCTTGGAAATAGTGTACAAGATATCCTAGAATTTTATAAGACCTATTTCATATTATGCATGGGCATGATTCATGTTTTGGTCTCATTATTCACCTTGAAAGTTCATCACAAGGTTAAAACCTCAACCTTCCACATCACTAGTTGGAACCCTTATTGTAGATGTCACTTCTTAAGCCTATGTACAGACATGGGAGAGTGCTTTGGGGTCAAAACATCAAATTCCACTTTTTTCTATCATCATGGCTCATTAGTGTCTTTTTGATCATTTGGAATCACTCCCTTATGGAAAATAGACCTATCTTTCAACTTTAGTTGAAAGAAGCTACTTTTGGTTTCAGACCTATAGAATTTACTAAGGTCTTTCAGTATGTTTGGGCATGGTTTTGAGTTTTTCAAACACCATAACTCTCAAGTGTTTCATTCTCTTTCTCTTACCAATGGCTAGCCTCATTGTGAGACTCTCCAAAACTCACAATTCATCTTCCCCAAACACAATCTTGGATTCTCAAACCAAAGACACAAAAGATGCAAGCTCTCTATTTTGTCTAATTAGGGAAAAGGTCCCTATAGATTTGCACGTGATTGTGATAAACAAGCAAAACATGAAAGAGTGTGAAAATGCAAGGTTAAGACTCTCCATCCACTTAAATTATTATTTTTAATTATTTAAATGAATAACTCCAATCAAGAATACCTAGAAATCCATTTCACAACACCTTCAAAGCCCCCTATAGATGAAGATATCTCTATGAGGGCTGACAGTCATGGAATGACTATGCATTTGAGCCTTATTTTGACATTATATGAGTTGAAAACTTGTTCCAACACCCTCAAATGCATATTCATGGATTCAAACTCTTAAATTGACATCCCATTCCTCCATCCAATGTGGAATATGTCCTTCATGGTGCCTAAAATAGTTGCAAGTGTGGAAAAGAGTAGTTGAAAGCATACATAAGCCTAGAAGAGGCTTCCTTAGGCATTTGAGCTCTTCAAAACCAAGAGAACCATTAAAATGTCTTAGATATCATGGAGAAACACCTGGAACAAACCAACCCATCAGACCAAATCAAGAAAAATTGAGACAAGTTGAAATAGTGACCCCCTCATGGTTGCAAGCCCATAAAAAGTTGCATGGAGTGTTAGCCATTATTTATAAAGGAGGAGGAACCAAATTTAAATTTATTATTATGAAAATGAAGTTTTATTAGCATAAAATCCACCCCTAGAAGCACTCCTCCCAACTCCACTTGTACCATCCACACCAAGTGCTTGGAGTTGACCCTTCTTTGCTTACCAAGAGAAAATGGGGGAAAAATAAGTTGCAAATGAAATTTTTTGAATTCTAATTGAAAACCAAATGTGTAAATGGGTGTGGGGAGGTGAAGAATCACATTTTATAAGTGGCACACTTCCCAAAGAATCATACAAGTGTCTTTTTCTCTCTCTTTGGTCAAGAAAACTACCTTTTGTCTAAACAACCTACAATTTCTTTAGTTATGTCAGCTTCCTAAGACTTCTAAGGACACATGGGACGTGATAAAACTCTTTTACAATCACACATTTCTAAAGAAACCTATACAAAGCATTAAATGTACCATTTTGACCCCTTAAAAAGACTTAGAATGATAAATAGACCTAGAAACTACTTGACCAAAGTTAATATAACACAAATTGACACTATTTGACCTATGAAACATATTATGATAACATATTATGTCCCCTCATATGCCTAAAAATGATTTTTTTAACTAGGGGTGTCTTATTTTGACCTAAAAGTCAAAATTAGTCAATAGACACATGATAAAACTTTAGAATTAAAGGTGTACACGTACAAGACCAAGAGCACTAGTGTATAAGGACTAAGTAGACATCATGCATAGGATCAAAGGTGGACAAACAAAAAAGCCTTAAGCATAAGCACACATAGGGAGGTTCAAGGTTGCTAAAAGATAAAATTGTTTGACTTGGGAAGCCATGTCATCCCAACCCACCAAAGTTTTGAATTCAACCTACAAGCGAGAAAAGTAATAAGTGCACAAGTTTTTTATTTGAGATCTTGGCAAACAAATCAAATTTAAATCTCTTACCCGCCAACTTCATTTAATAAGTTCATTGAAACAATGGTGGGAGATGATCTTCGAGACCCTTCTGAAGGGTATATAAATAGAGGACCAGGTAGACCATTTAAGTATGTACAAGATAAAGCATGGAAACTTTGCCAATTTTTGTCCCTAAAGAAGAAGTAAGAAAATAGAGCAGACAGAAAAGAGTAATGAGACTAAAAAAATATAGAAAGAGAGAAGGCAAGAAAGTACCTTGTGTGTAGATTTGAGAGTTTAGACAGCTAAGTGGATCATCTTTGTAATAGAGTTGAGGCTTTGAAAATCCATGTACTCTGATTCAATAAATAATATAACATTATTGAGTTCTTGAACTTGTTTGATGTGATAGTGTTTGTGAGAGAGAGAGAAAGGAATTTAGGATGCTTGGGTTGACATCTCCTAATTGTGATCTCAATCCTTGGTACTGCATCAAAATAGGGGAGGGTTGTTGAAGGTTTATGCTTCAAACAAGGGAATGTTTTCTTTTCTTTTTGTTCCATTAACCATGTAAAATGACATGTTTTCATAACGTTTAATTTCTCTTACCGACATGAGTTTAGGGGAGGGAAACAAAAAGGGTGATCAAATTGCTTAAGTGACATTTTAAACACAAATAACAAAAAATTAAATAAAATCAATTTGACTCAGTTTGTGGGACCCACCAACTATGTAAACATAAAATCGATCGCACCGAGTAGATAAAGCACTCGCTCAATAAATAATGATCAACTCTATTAAATATATAAATATATCATTTAAATTCTCTGATTAAAAATAAAAAATGATTTCAAAGTTCAATTCACATTTTTTATTTCATTTATAAAGCTAATTTAATAAGTAAAAAAAAAAATTGTAAACATTTCCAAGCGAAGAAATTTAATAGGCCCTTGTTATGCATGTATTAAAATATTAATACTTTTACAATGGGTTATTCTTTTTCCTTTAACAAAAATCCTCTTTAGGGATGTTTCTTGATACACCAACACACAATTAAAAGAAAATACTATTAAAGAAAGAACGCTATAGCTAAGCAGTCTGTATCATTGTAAATTATATGTTTTTTTTTATATTATGGATTATGTATTATGATTTAAACATTAATAAGAAATATTTATCATACAATTTTTTGCTATATATATATATATATATATATATATATATATATATATATATATAATTTTTTTCAAAAAAACTATACATAAATTATGAAAACATAAAATCTTTAAATAAGTAAGATCCTTTACAAAAACCCAAGTCATCAGTTTCTCAATTCTATTAAACATATCTTCATAATTATAATCATTTTTGTTTGCCTACTTCAGAGAGAATGGTTGTTCCACTTCCTCTTCCTTCCTTACTCTCTTTTTAGATTCTACATGATCACACCGTAAACCTAACTCCTTGTAAGATAAAATATCGAGGAGAATATTAACATAATAGAAAGATAAACATCTAAATCTTTTCACTCTTTTAATATAAAAATAAATTGATATTCATTAAATATTGAAAAATATCTATTCCGTCAAATTCTCATAATAATATATAATTTATGACATCCTAATTTTGTATACACCTTTCTTCTTCACCCATAACATAACAAGAATGAAATCAAAAACATTTCCAACCACACAAAGTTTGCAGGTTGAAAAGTCTCCGGTGAGGAGATTGAAATGGGATCGGCATTAATGGCGAGCGAATTCCTTCAATATTTCACGTCTCTTTTACAGTACTCAAATTTTGGGTCCGCACCCTCGTTTTTAATGAACGCAATTTTTTCCAACCAGGAAGTCAATATTTCATGTCTCTATCGAGGAATCTCAATTGAATTATATTATTTTCGTCTCACTTTATAGCTACCAATTTTGGAATGTAATCATTCATTTTTATTCACGAGTGCCTTTCAACGAAAAGGACCTTTTGTTATAACAAGAATTTAAAACCCACCTTTCAGTATAATTGTGTCGATAAGTATTTTATATCGGTAGTGGTGGGTAGAGTGTAATAGAGTGAGTTGTTTGATTTTAAATTTGACGTCGATTTGATTGATACGTGTCAATTTCAATTTTAAATTTAACATCTATTTCATCATCGTCGTCTAAACAATTATCTTTTTGTTTAAACAAATTAATAGAAAAATCATAATATCTTAATCATACAATAGAATTTGGAATTTTTTTAGTTCTAAAAAAAAAAAAATCAAATCAAACATATTAATATAATTAGATAGATACTATTATCAACATTCAATATAAAATTTAAAAATAAAATAATGAAATCATTAATAAATGTGGTATGCAGAAAATCCAAAATAAAAATCTCAAAATTGATATCGAAAACATATATTTAAAAGATTTGTACTAATTATAATAATTTTATAAATTTTAAATTTAACTAACCAAAAATGAACTTTAATCCGTGATCAAATTTTTACTCTCTACTTTTTGAAAATAACATTTTTAATTTATAACTTAATAAGTTTTATTTTTATAATTTTTAATAAACATAACTAGCAATTAGTAATATCACTTTGCCCAATATATGTAGAAAGTTGTTATCTTTATTTTGTAATTATTTATAATGATTTAAATTTTTAAAAAATAACCATTTCAAAATAATGTTTATTTTTTTCTTAAAAATATCTATATAAAATATTATATTTAAAAATTATAAAATATTAATCCCAATTTTATTTTAAACAAAAGGTGGGTTGTAAGCGTGTGTATATATTTGAGCATCCTTCATTTTATCTTCCAAAACATTATTTTGATCACATAAAGAGCCTTATCATTGATGTAAGAGCATGTTTTGTGAAAGGCATAACTTTTAATCCAAGAATTTATTTGAGCTCATTTAAAAAAAATTGAAGCTCTACATAATTTTTTATCCAAGAGTTCATTTGAGCTTGTTTAAAAAAAAAAATGAAGCTCTTGAAGAACTTCCTTCAATAATAAGTCGGGTTCACCACTTAATGACTTTTCGAAAAAAAATTAGGCCTAAAATTAATCATCTAAATGTCAAAATTACACTTTAAATTTATTTTCATTTTTTAAAGATTTTTTTACATTTAGCTTTTTGTAAATGGGTGTGAACTTGTATATGCATGTCACTAGTGCCAAATATTATTTTAGATGTGTAGAAGAATAATGGAGATATATATTCCCATTTGCGTTTGCATTCATAACTTACCTAAAATAAGTGGTTTCAAAAAGTATTAAAATAACGATTGCAATTAACTCTAGAATTAGATTTTTTTATAGCATGAGCTAAAAATTATAAGTCCAGCTAACTCTAAAATTATCTTTTCTTTTAATAAATTTTAGCTTTCATGACAACTCTGCCTTCAAGTTATGCAAAAATAAAAGAACTTATGTATTATTTTATAAGAATAATGAATAATTAGATTTATCTTTTACTACAAGGTTTTATTAACTATAATTTTAGTTTGTGTTATTTAAATTGTAGCACACTTGGCTTTATCATTTTTTTAAATAATAAATTATGTTTTTCAATAACATGTTTTTTTAGAAGAGAGTGGAGATTTTAGAGTTATTAAAATATTGAGAGACAGAGAGAGAGAGAGAGAGAGAGAGAGAGAGAGAGAGAGAGAGAGAGAGAGAGAGAGAGAGAGAGAGAGAGAGAGAGAGAGAGAGAGAGAGAGGAGTTATTAAAATATTGAGACCCTATTCCACCTCTATCACTATTGTCCTAAGGATCTCATCTTTCTAGGTTTTGTTCACTAGGTCTGTGTGACCCTATTCAAACCCTATCTTCCATTATGATTTGATCAATTTCAAACAAGATGGGGCGGTTAGTGTGTGTAAGATTCACTGAACGTAGATCCACACCCCTTGTGTGGGCACACTGCCTACATACCAATACTTTGAAGAGGGATCAAACCATATGTAGTTCTCCCACTTGATGTGCTTTATGTAATTCAGTGTATGAAGATGAAGAATGATAAACTAGATCTGATTGAGATGGATAGGGACTAGTGTAAGGATTTGAATAAGATTTTAAGTGTATTGGCTAGCTATATATAGAGAATAGGGAAGATTTCTTGAGTGGTCTTACTTGTATTCTTACTTGCTTAGTGATAATTTCTAACCCTTTCCAAATGATCTTTGAATGGGATTTTATAGGTTTCTATTGGTCATAGATTAAATTTTCTCACATTAGGCTGACAAGGAGAAGGATGGGAAACTAAAAGAAATTGGCCATTGGGGCTCAAAATGGACTTGTAAAATAGCACTAAAATTTGATAGAAGTGGCATTAGTGTTATATTCATAGTGTGTTACTATTATCTTGAATACACAAGACCTGAGGGGATGGATTAGTCAAGGAAAGAGGAGTATGGCTCAGTTGATATCAAGTTTGGAAAGATATGGATGACTATGAATCAAAGAAAATGAGCCTATGAGGATCATGAGAGTAAGCAAGAGGGAACTATGGGTTGGGTGTCATTAACCATTCTCAAGTTACCAATTTTTGCATTTTTTATGACTACATTCCCCGTCCGCCGCCGCCGCCGCCCCCCCCCCCCCCCCCCCCGCTTTATTCTAGTGATGTAGAAAAGTGAAATATTAGGATAAAGGAAAAATATAAAGTGTACCTACAAGGGTGAAGACCATGAAGCTTGTGTGATCTGGGTGTGTGTAGAGAGAGCACACTATGAAGTATGAACCTTCAAGAAAAAATAAAGAGTAGATCAATTATTATTAGATATGCTATATCTAAAATAAGAATGTACAAAATTGGGTAAGAGAGAGGAGAGAAAGGAACAAATACACCTCACCAAGTATGTGAAACAATATAAAACCTATTGTGATTTTGAGTGATGATAAGTAATGTTGAATGTGTGCTAAACAAAGAGTAATATCATGAATAGAACTAAGTGCTCAATTCCTCAAAAATATCTCAAGAATGTAAAAGCTAGGCCTTTGGCTCCATCATCATCCACTAAGTGAAGATAGGTGGTCATGTGTGTGTTGATATATGTTTGGACTATGTGTCCAATCCCTTTGATGTAGGTGGCTCAAGAATACAAAGGCTAGCTAGTCCTTTGGCTCCATCATTTTCCTGTGTAGTGAATCTATAAATTGATACTAGTATGGAATGTGTGTTATATGAGATGGCTCCTAAATCCAATGAATGTTGATCTAACAATGTTGGCATGGGTATCTAAATGTATGCTAGAAACTAGGCCACTCTTGGCCACTCTAATAGATGGATATTAGGCTTATATGAAAGCCACTCCAAAATTGGTGCACTAAGATTATATGAAAGCTAATCAAGAACTTATAAGGTTAGGCTTGTATTAAATCCAATCCAAAATGATGTTAACCACCTGAAGATGGATTAAGGTGCTCAATTATTGAGAATTCTTGGGTAATACTAAACTTGGAAACAAAATAAATAAATGTGTCACACACATTACCTCCAATCACTGGTGTCTAAAATATGGATTCTGATCTAGAAGTCATATCAACTATCATATCTAAAACTGGAAGTGAGAACCATCATGACGTACATGATGCCCCCTATATCTAGATTTTATAATAAAAAATATACTAAAACTGTTGAATCTAGTTTGAACTATAGCTGAAAAAACTATAACTAAACTTACCATTCTATCTATTTCTAGAAAATTTTGTTTTTTTATGTTTGAATAGGATTGCCAAAAGTGGACACTAGTGGCACCAATGCTATTGTCCAAGTTGGATGCTATTGTCCAAGGCCAAATCTAGTAACTATTTTGGATTTTTTACTGTCTACCTAGCCTATTCTAATTGGTTTGATGTCTAGTTTCTATTATAGGTGTTCTAAATGCTACTTTTTTAATCATTAGGATCTCTGATCTCTATGATAAAACCCTTATTTATCACCCACTCTTCTAAGGGTAGGAATGAAGACCCTGTAATGACTACCCTTAGAAGAAAGAGCCCTGCAAGTTTTTTATGTTGTGAAGATACGTGATATAGCAATGATAATCAACATGATATCTTAAGATATAGCATGGTTTGTATTGATAAATTGTTAGACCAATAGGGGTATGCATATATAGATATAATAATGTAATATCATGTGTGATGTATTGATTTAATACTTTTGAGAATATTGGGGTATTATTCCCAATTTAGTTAAAGGGTCTAAGTAGTAAAATTAGTCAATAATTATGTTATAATTAACCTATTGACTTGTTAATCCCAATTTTTATTTAAAATTTCTAAAAATATCAAATAAGTAAAGAGAAATATGACTTATCTTAAAACTATGTTGATTCGACTGAGATAGAGGCTGCTATTGACTGTGTTGGATTGGGACACTATCATAAATTGAGATCTATACTTTGTTTTCTAATTGGACAAGAGCACCATAACTGGATAGGATTAGCACTAATGTTGTAGTTTGCCTCTATCATTTTTGTCCTAAGGATTTGAGGTTTTTAGGTTTTGTTTGATAGGTCTATGTGACCCTATCTGTGAAATTTTAGTATCTGAAAGTCTGTAGAGCTCCCTATAGAGTAGATTCTTTCTTCAAACCCTATCTTCCATTATATTTTGATCAATTTAAAACAAGAGGGGGGGTTTAATGTGTGTAAGATTCACTAGATGTGGATCGACACAGCTTGTGTGGCCATGCTACCTACATACTAATACTTTAAAGAGGGATCAAGCCATCTGTATTTCTCCCACTTGACCTGCTTTGTGTAATTGAGTGTATGAATATGCAAAATTCTAAACTAGATGTTATTGAAATGGATAGGGACCGGTGTAAGGATCTGATTAAGATTGTAAGTGTATTGGCTAGTTATATGAATAGAAAAGAGAAGATTTATTGAGTGTTCTTGCTTGCTTAGTGATAATTGTCAACCCTTTTCAAATGATCTTTGAGTGGGATTTTATAAGCATATATAGGTCATGGATTGAACTTTTTTGTGTTAGGCCAACAAGGACAAGGATGGGGAACCAGAATAAATTGACCATCGGGACTATAAATGGACTTGGATAATAGCACGAAATGTATATAAGAGTGGCATTGGCATTATAGTCCTAGTCTGGCACTATTGTCTTGAGTAGACAAGACCTGGGGGGATCGATTAGTCATGGAAAGAGGAGTTTGGATCAACTAGGATCAAGTCTAGAAGGCTATGGATGACTAGGAATAAGTGAAAATGAGCCTATGAGGTTCATGAGAGCAAGAAAGAGGGACCTATAGGTTAGGTTTCATTAGCCATGCTCAAGTTACCAATTTTTTTATTTGATATTACTACACTCACAAGTTATTAAAGGTCTTAATACCTTTAAACAAGCACAAATGACTCACAAGAATATACTATATATCAACTCTACTCCACATAACCAAAATTGCTTTCATTAGCCCTTAGGCCTTGTATCCCTTCAAACACTAAATTTTAAGGATAACTTTAATATAAGACACCATCTAAATAAAATTTCCACCAATCCAGATACCCATTTGGCCAAATATATTTTTTATGAATACTCCCAGGGGTATTAATCTCAAAAACATGTCCAATTTTCTTTAATATGATCCCAATTAGGTCTCTTAATGGCTTCAAAACTAAGATATTTCATGATTGAGAATTATACATGTTTAAATATATTTATAAACCCTAAAATATTTTATGAAATTTTATAAACATTCTACAAATCCAATTTGAGTGATACCTATGTGCTAAAACTTTTTAAAAGACAAAATTGAACTAACAACTTAAGCATGGTTCTATCACTAAAATCAAGTGAAAAAAATAATAACTTGAGTTACAGGGAACTTAAAAATACCATTAGTTTTCCTAAACGTCTTTTTTGACCTCCTCTTCACTTCTTCGATTGACAAGAACCTCCCAAAATGTATGGATATCAAGGAAAATACAATTTACCAATATGTTATTCATGAGAAACACAAAATTACTTGAGTATATGAACATATCTTTAGAAATTTTTCTCTTCAAGGTCTAAAATAAAATCTTATATCTCTATATGGATGCAATAAAAATTTATTATTTGAGGATCATGAAGTGACTATGCCTATAACTTTTCAAACTATAAGCTTTGTATTGAGAACCACGCTCAGAGCTCTGATTTAGGACAACACTTGACTGAATCTTTCAAACTATCATGAATATCATTGAGAAAAACATACCAAATTAATAATCATGATCAAATTCATCAAAATACAAGTCATATATATGTGTATATGATAAAAAAATATGTTTATTCAATTTATTCTTGAGTCAAACTATGCTTGAAAATCATCTCTCTCTCTCTCTCTCTCTCTCTCTCTCTATTTTAATAAATTATGTTTTTGAATATAATTTTTTTTTAGAGTTTTGGCCTTCAAAAAAGGATGGTTGGAATTTTTGAGGATAGGGTATTAGGTTGGAATATATTATAAGTGAATATAATTTCATATATAATATATATGACAACAGACCTAAAAAAAGCCTATAAGGTGCATTAAGAGAGTGAGACGAGATTAATTTCAAGATGAGAGTGGAGATTATAGAGTAAGTTGAACCTTAAGAGGTGACTAAGGTGAATATTATAATCTCAAGGAATCATAAGAGAGTGTTTGTGCTAATAAAAAGAGAGTATAGTGAAGAATTCCATAAACCTAGTAGAAAAGAGCAAGGACAAAGAATTGAGGCAAGTGAGTTTGGGGTCAGCATTACAATCATAAGTATCAAAGGCATATGTTTTGCAGAGGTTTGTAAATAATAAAATTTTACTTGCATCAAAGAATATTGATCTTTTAAGACCAACACAAGAGAATAGAGTATGAAATATTGTAAATAAAAGTTTGTGAAAGAGTATGAAAGATATTTAAAATTAGAATAAATTATTAAATAATTTATTAACATAATCATACATAATTTTTCCATGCAGCTTAAAAACATTCAAAAAAGTGGAATTTTAAAAAATTGTAATGTTGAACAATATATGTATATATATTATATCCATAAAATCCATAAAGGCATACAAAATGTGAACATAATAAAATATTTGAGCTTAATGCTATATAGGCATATAAAACATGCCAAGTAACTATACATAAATCCATAGAGGCATAGAATAAAATATCATTAGACATGATCTCCTAATCATCAAAATGCATCACTCTCTTTGCATTTCTTGTTGAAATATCTCAAATGGATTCCTTTCTCACAACTAAAGGTTTGTGAGTGGATTTCCCATGAGTATTCTTTGGTTACAAACTCTCCTATAGCTCCAACTATTCATATGAAAATATTGTTATAAATTATACATGATGAAACAAGATACTTATAAAAATAACATGTTAAAATTTTCAAATCATAAAAAAATTATTCATAGGTACACTTACCAAAAGCTGGTAATCATAGTCAATTTGAGACTAGTGCTCAAGAGGGTTGAAGATAGGTTCACATTGGCAAATAGGAGTGGGAAATGGATCACTACTATGAGTTGGTGACCTCCTGATGATGGAAGGCATAGGTCCCTAAATATATATATACATAAAAAGTAAAAATTCAAAACTAGATCATAAACTAAATCATTGAAATATAATATGATAAATTAAAAATTGAGTTATCTAACTATACCATGTTACCCTTGCTAATCATTTCAACATGACCAAAATACATCATCAGAAGATTCTACATAGATAATTAAATTTTTTCATCAACTATTTTCATAAGTATAAAGGACAATTACAAAAAACACATCCATATTTATAATTAAACATTATGTGATATATAACTGGACCATGTACCTTGAAGTGTTGTTGTGTTGATGAAATCATGGCAACAACACCTACATTTGTTCCATCCCTAACTAGATGATGGAGTGTCTTCTATGGTCATCAATTGAACATAAAAAATATAATTGTCAATCACTTCAACATGGACACACACACACACACACACACACACACACACACACACACACACACACACACACACACACACACACACACACACACACACACACACACACACACACACACACACACACACACACACACACTTACAATGAATAATAACATTAATTAATCATTATAAATTAGCTTTGTATAGGTATAAACTATAGACACACTATGAGAAACACACATGCTCATATGGACACCAAAAACTTACTACAACATAAACATAGTTCATATACATAAAATTACCTTTTAAAAAGTACAAATATTTTAAATTTAACAAGTCTAACATTTTATTGTAATAAGTAAAATATTAAACATATCTTGGAAGTGGTAGGCAAGGTGACTAGATGAAATGTAGATGGATGAAGCATAGAAATATCCATATCATCTAGGTCCATGGAAAAACCACCATGAGTGGAATACATGAAATCCTCCTCATACTCATCAAGTCCAATGCATGTAGTGCCACATGATTTTCATAAGTGAGTTTATCAAGTAGAAGTGTTAGATGAAACCTCACCATGTTCACCCTCCTTAGGAGGAGTATGAGACAACTGGATCATATGCTAGATGAGGGTGTTAGTAAGCACCTTAATCACATACAAAATGATAATATTTATAGCCTCCTTCACTATAAAGGGTTTTTTATTAAGATGATGGGGGTTTTTCAATATGTGCTCTCACTAGATGATTAGGTGCATGGTGTACACCTGGTCTATCTTGCACATAACCCTTTCCCCTACCTTGGAGCTTTGAGAAATCAAAATAATATTGTATTTCATTTAGCACAAACTCATAATACAATTTTATTAGAAAATATATTGGGACTTCATTATTATTTCAAGTTGGGTGATCAAAGACCATATACCATCAATCCCAAAAATAATGTTTTAGAAAATCATGAGTGCACCAAAGGATTAGAATTTGTTTGGCCATCATGTCAAGTGATGCACCAATATTCCCATAAATTAATAGGGAAAAAATTTGGGATTTGGTTGTGTGTTTATCTTTCACCGTGGTTGCTAACATTTTGTTGGAATTATATATCCTACATCTATTTATATAGTCAGCCCGCCTATCAATTTGAAATGTTAATGACTCAACTTGATCTACTAATATATATAGTGTGTTTATTTTGAAAATTCGGCAGGGGTTATTTTAATGTGAATCCATTAATGATATAATCATATTATCAAGATCAATCTTATTTTATAGTATGTGGCTTGATAAATCCTCTTGAATACCTTTGGGGGCTTGAGGAACTACAAGAGGGCTAGGAGGGTTTTATAGATGAGGAGGGTTAGGAGGGTTTTACAGGTGAGGAGGGATTGGAGGGTTTTGTAGGTGAAGAGGGATTGGGGGTTTAAGAGGGTGAGGAGGTTGTTTTGGGTTAGGTGTTTTCAAATTAGTCAATACACATTAATATGTGTGCACTAAAAACATAAAAATACAAATAATTTCAAGAAAATTATAACAAATTTGAAAAAAATAGGGTTTAATTGCACTAAAACATGTTGGCTTACCTCTAATTCAGTGTGGCATTATCTAATCAAAGGTTAGGTGGATCCAAAATTTAGATTCTTGATTGCTCAAACTTGCTGCTCAAAAGCATGGTTGTGCCTTTCTTACTCTTTCTCATAGTTTTTTCTATGTGAAATGCCAAATGATTTGGTTTTCACATTTTTTTATTGGGTAAAAATCATGTATGAGGTTATTTCATGCAATTATTATACATATTTAGTTATCACACCTACATGGTTTATCCTTGATAATGACTAAGGATAACTTTAATAATTGCGTACATAGTTCTAATAACCACATATGTGGAATGGGTTTTTGGGAGTAAAAAGTGTAATTTTGTCCACTTTTTGACCCCCCAACTGTGTACATACACCTACCTAGAAATGGTTTTGGGTCCTCTCTTTGTTGGTTTCTTCTATCATCATGACATTTATATTTTTAATTATATATCCTAATATATATTATATCTCATGTGTTTATATATTGTGTTTCATTATTTCTTTATTCTTTATTATATGACTGATTTGTGTTGGTTTTATATTGCTTAATTTGTTGACTATAATTATTATAATTTTGTGTGCCTCTCTTGTTTTACTTCTACCTAATACATATACTTTTTATTTTTTATTAGAATGTATATAATTTACTTAATGTAGTGTATAATTTAGTTTTATATTTTGTGTGAGATATTTGTCATAAGTGATTTGGTTTCTCTTATTTATCCTACATGATATTGCTTGATTTTTTTTACTTTACATGTATTTATTAACTTTTAAAATCTGCATGTAATATTATTTTATATTTTAACTCTATGATTGTGTTAAGATTTATAAGTACTTAATGTGGTTAATTTGATTTCTTTTCTTCATTTGTGTTACTATGACTGGTTTGAAGATCTATATCATGAATTTTAGCTATTCAGTATATATATTATTGTTATATACGTTGGCATGGTTTCTAATATGCATCTATTAGGGAATAATTTTGTTTTTCCCTTCACTTAATATATATTTTTTCACATTGGGGAATACTATTGTTAGTATCTTTACCACTTACATAGTGGTCAATATTACTTATGCATTCATTTCTTACACCTTTTAAGTCTAGGGATATCAATTGCCACATTTTTATTATATTTATCATACACATGAAATTTAAAAAAAAAATAACACACACACACACACACACACACACACACAGACACACACACACATTTGTGATAAGTGACCTTTAATATGAATATTTATAGTTATACCAATTTTTTTTATAAACATGATTGAATGTAATTACATCTTATGATTTGATCTTTTACATGTGGTACATGTAATTCTTGTATTTGAATATGAGTCACACACACATACATATTCATATGTGTATATGTATATAAATTCCACACCACAAAAATGGGGCATAAGATCTCATTATTCTATGTTTAGCTACATGATGATACACAAGGGACATTATATACACTTTCCCCTGTATAGATGGAGGCATCAGGCATGCATAATATAAATATATTCCTCATATTTATATTTTTTCTTCAAATATATTTTAGATTTTACAGAGAGGAAAACATGGTTGCATACCACCAGGAGTATTCATACCTAATCATTTACTTTTAAAAAATGATAGAGTATTTTTTTATTATCGATTTATATAGACATTTGTCTACATGAAAATGTTCCCTTCATATTTTAACACAATTGCATGGATCATTGATTAATATTAGGCTCTTATTGGTAGATTTTCCATTATGTTAGACCTTGTATTTCCTTCATGTGCCTTGTGTTGTCTTTAAAACATTAATTTTAGATTGTTTTTGGATATGGATAATAATAATAATAATAATAATAATAATAATAATAATAATAATAATAATAATAATAATAATAATAATATGACTCAATCCATAACATTTGAAAATATACATATCAAGTATTATTCCCTCAATAAAAGCCCAAATGCTCCCAAAATGTCCAAAATGCCATTTTAGGGTTTCTTGCTCTCCATGACTAGGATCAAACCTATATGATCCTAGTCTAACAAGGATAAAACTAGTACGATCCTTTTTTGTTAAATATCAAACTAGTCTAACCTCGGTTATATATATATATATATAGGGTCATTTCCCCATAGATATGATTTTATTGGTTTATTCTGCTCTATTTTCTAGGTTTCCTACATTTTTATTTTTTAATTGCACACCAATAAGTTCTTAATTTTCATTCAAATAATTCTATAGTGCATAATGTCAGGATAAATTTAAGATCCAATTAAATGATGATATTGAATTAAATAATATAATAGGCCAAAATGAGTATAAATCTCATGGGACAAATGTCTCCTCATTTTTAGGATTTTGTTAGGGATCCAAGGGCCAAGAAATTTATAAAACATTTAGTTAGGTGAGCAGAAATTATTACCACCAGAAGTTAAATAGATCTATATATCTAATTTTAAATTAATCTAATGTTTTGGGATTATTAAAACCATAGGTATATTATCTTCATTAATAATATATGAAGCTTATGATCTACTGAGTAGGATATGTTATCATAAAAACAATGTAAAAAAGAGGGAAAGAGTAAAGCAGAAAAGAGGTGAATCCTTTGGCTAAAATTAGATTTTTCAATGTTGATAAATATGAATCATTTTTTAATTCAATAATATCAATGAGTATTAAGTTTAACTAATTATCAAACTTAAATAACTCAATGACAAAGACTCAAAGGAAATAATGTGAACACATAATCCCAAATCTCTATCAAAAGAAATCAAATACACAATCATGTAGTTATTGCACACAATGTCTTAATGAAAGCTTCAAAATAAATAAAATGAGAATCCAAAACAAATAAAAATATATGTATAAATAATATAATAGTATATTAAATTTCAAAATATCCACTTAAACAACTTCTTTGGCATAAATTACTTCTTCAAGTTAATATCTTTTGGTAGATAATTAAGATAAAACAAGAGATAAGGTCTTGTGTAATCCTAACACGATATTGACAGAGTTTTGATACAAAATGTGTCGACCCTTAAAAATTTAAAGCACTATAATTTATATAGGTAAGGAAATAAAACCCACTACATTGATTCACAACCAAAATTTAATGACCTAATGCCAAAAAATCAATATGGTAACTAATTACAGCTCAGTTTCTTGAGATAATACATCAAGAAAAGAAGAGATAAGAACCAATCCATGTCATAATTACTAGAATATAATAACTTTAAATATGAAATGGAATGTAATACTTAATGAATTTTAATCCCTAATTATCAATGTTTACTAAAATTTAATCCTTTTCAAAAAATGATCATCGATTCAAATAGGAAAAGCCACATTATTATAAAAGAATCATAAAGATGGAACAATTCATTCATGCTCTTGTTTGTCCATTTATAATTTATTACACTTATCTCAAAGGAGAAAAAATAATTTTATATGCACATTTTATTTTTTTAATTCTTCATAACAGAGGAGCGTCAAAATAATAAATTATTCCAATATATATGTGTGTGTGTGTGTGTGTGTGTGTGTGTGTATGTGTATATATATATATGTATATATGTATATATGCATATATATATATATATATATGTATATGTGTATATATATGCATGTGTATATATATATATATATATACATACACACATACATATGTGTGTGTGTACACATATACATGCATACATCTTCTCTTCTTGAAGAAGAATATACATACATACATACATACATATATATATATATATATATATATATATATATGTATGTATGTATGTATGTATGTATGTATGCATGTATATTCTTCTTCAAGAAGAGAAGATGTATGCATGTGTATGTGTACACACACACACATATGTATGTGTGTATGTATGTATATATATATATATATATGTATATATATATGTATGTATGTATATATATATATGTATATATATGTATATTTATATATATGCATATATGTATATATATATATGTATATATATATATATATATGTATATATATATATATATATATATGTATATATATGTGTGTGTGTATATATGTGTGTGTGTGTGTGTGTACACATATAAATGCATACATCTTCTCTTCTTGAAGAAGAACTTATTGTTGTCTCTGATTAGTGAGGAAAAATCATGCTACACACATGTTATTTGATCTCATTTTCCTCTCAATCCAGGTCTAATTTCCATTTATTTTATCTTTGTATTCTTTTTGAATTCATATATGAATATTACCTTTCGATTTTATGTTATGATTATTCCAATAGATGTTGAAGTGTGTATATAATGGTTGTTTGTTCTTCTTTTCCTGACCCTTGATATTCAAGTTCTTAAATTTTCTATTGAGTTTTGTGTTTGAACTAGGTAAGTGCACAAAGTTTGGGGACAAAAAGGGGTCTACACTCTAAATTTTGAAAAACTAAACTTATGTAGATAACTTGAGATATCTACACCCCAAATTTAAAGGTGTAAGAACATGAAATGTACCATTTTGAGTCTAGTTTCCAAAACACTATTTTTTTTTAAAAAGGAGGTTAAGTATAACTAAGTTAAACATCTAAATTTTGAAAAAGAACTCTTATTTTTTTAAAGAAAATAGAGTAAGTATATGGCCATGAGGTGTACCATTTTTTGAGAATAATTTAATATTGTTTGAAACACTTCAATGAAAATTGAGATAATATCTTCTAGTTTGTGACCTATATATTTTTTATATTTTTCCAACAAATAGTTTTTTATAATGAATTATGTAAGTAAATAGATCCTGAAAATTGACAAAAAAAATAGATAGTTGCCCGTGCGACATGCCTAACTACCTCAAAAAAAATGAAAACCATTTTTTTTGTAATGTATGTAGAATTAGGCCTAGTTTGTAACCACATAACTTGTTTTTCACTTGGACCAATCAAAGATAAATTATATTAACATGTATAGGTATGCATGTTTATGGCATATAGTGGCCTAAAAAAGGTATAGTTATAAATCAAAATAGTTTAAAACCTTAAATTAGTCCAAAAATTATAAAAAAATTATTTTTGGAAGGAGGTGAGCATGTTCATCACGATGGTATTAAGTATTTTAATTTTACCATTGAAATTTGTTGTTATTTAGCAATCAAAGTTGAATTTTGTTGTTTTTTTATCATAATTCTTAGACTTGGATAAAAATTGATAGGTCTAATCCTTTGCCTCAAGAATCCAAGCCATTCCAAAGCCAAAAGCCATGGTATTTGAATTAAAATTTAAATAGTATGATCATGTTCATAACGTGATCATGTTAGTAACGTAATCATGTTAGTAAGATAATTTAATTAGTAACATGATCATGTTAGTAACGTGACACATTAATATAGAACATGATCATGTTAGTAATGTGTTCATGTTAATAGCTATCATGATTGTTTTTTTTTTGTTTGGCACATAAAAGCATGTGGAGATTCACATGAAGCCAATCTTGACTTGAAGCTTATATTTACTACTCTAAATGTTAAGTATAAGTATTTATTTCCTTATACTTTAAATTTATTTTAGTAAATATAATAAATTAGGTTCACTCTACATCTAATAGAGATGGTCTCATATCTATATGCCTTACGAAGTGGAAAATAGTTTTTCAAAACACAATCTAGTTAGTACTTAGGCATTTTTAGGGTTTACGTATTAAACCTAGGGATTTTAGTGCATAACATTTGCAATTGATATCCATTTTTGGTAAACATTTAATCATTTTTTAGGTTTTTTTCCTTATGTATTGATTCAAGGAATTTTTAAGAGTCCTAGGTTTGTCAAAATTGAAGTTTGAAAACTACTCACTTTGAACTTGATTTAAAGTGGTGTGATTGGGATAATGTAGTTTACATTAATGACCTACATGCATAAAATGACCACTTTGTGTTAATTTGTCTTGTTCATCATCCCTCCCTCATCTTTTAATACTTACTACTCATCCCTAATTACCCTTAATCTCTCTCTCATCATTATTAATTATCCCTAATCACTCCCTCATTAACCCTCACTATCCTTAGTCATATCTAATCACTCCGTTATCATCCATAATCATTAATTCATTGACCCTCATTGTCCATCATCATCCCTAATCACTCTTTCCCCATCCTTAATTATCCATAATCACTCTTTACTCATCCCCCATCATCCGTAATCACTCCCTCATTGACCTTAATTATCCCTTATAATCTCTAATCACTAAGGATTATCATACTTAATCAATCCTTCATTAACTATCACCATCACTCATCATCCCTAATCACTCCCTCCTCATCCATCATAATCCCTAATCACTAATTCCTCATTCATCATCATCATTAATCACTCTCTCATTGATCATCACCATCCCTCATCATCCCTAATCACTCCATAATCATCTGATATAAGTACATAACCTATAGATATCTTTGATTCTAATCCTATGTTATTTAATCCATTATAATAAAAATTAACTCTTTTATAAGACTTGTTGTGTTGTTAATAACCATTTGTGATAGTCAATTTAATCATTGAATGGATTGGATGATCTTCCAAATTTATAGTTAAGTAACATAAGTACTAACATAAACTAGAGTCTAAATTTTATTTCATCAAAACTATCTTTTTTTTTTAGTTGACTAGATGAAACTTTATTCAATTCCACCTTTGGTAGCTTGGTTCAAAGGATAAAAATTAAACACAAAAATCTTGTATAATTTTCTAATTCTGAGAAGATTTGAATCGTATGCAAAGTTATTTGGTGTTTCCAATTCTTGTATGACTTGAATATTGGTCAGGTTCATTCATGCACTCCTTGTGTGTGTAATGTATCCCAAATATTTTACCTATTACATGAAAAATGAACACTTATTCATGTTATCATTTAAATGTGTTTCTACAAAATGTGAAACACTAGTTCAGCATGGTGTATATGTTCATCCCATGTTTTCTAAAGATTAATATGTCATCAAGGTAGATTAAAAAAATTACATACGTAAAGGTCCTGAGAATGTAATTCAACATCTCAATGAATGAAGTCTCTAAATGAGTTAACCTAAAGGCATGACCAACTAGTCAATCAATCCTTCCTTTGTTTTTAAGACTATATTCTAAATGTATATAGGTCCAATATGAATATGATGATACCCAAACTTAAGATCAATTTTGGAAAAGACTTCTTCACCATAGATATGGTATAAAAATGCTTAAATGTTTAGATGAGGATAATAGTTCTTCACTTTAATCTTATTAATATTTTTTAAATTGATTCACAACTTGTGCACAAGCATAATTGGGCTTCTGCAAGGTAATTATTTAGGCATGTTGTGTCCATTATCCATGATTTTATGGATCTACCACTTGATCTATTCATTCTTTATAAATGATATGTTGTATAAATAGGTTTGAGATAGAAGTGTTTCAAGGATCAAATCAATAGTATTGTTTAGTGTACAATATGTAGGAACTTACTTAGGTGACTAAAAGATATCCCTGTATTCATCTAGTTTATAGTTCAATTATTTTTTATTTGTTATTTTTGGATAAATGACACTATGATATGGTGCCATAAGTATGTTATTACATTTACTTCTTACCATCAAGAGTATAATTATTGCTAGAATTGACAATATTCTTGCACTTCTTGGTACTAATGACTGAAAGCTTATGAACTAACTATGATATATGGTATTTTAGATCATGACATTCTATCATAAAATTTTAAGTATTTACTTCATATACTAAATGTTAATGATAAATATATGGTTGAACACGTGTAAAAAATCACACACCTCTAATGGTGAGATGTCACAAAGGATTGCATTTTTGAAAAGTTTGATTTTGTACACCAAGTGATACTATTAGGTGATCTATTTCTCAAGGCCTACACTAGACCATACACTAGCCTATGGCTATGGATGATATATCAATTTCAAGTTTAATTTTTGAAAATATGATTTAGGATAAATTAAATTATTTTGACTTCCATTTTAAATGATAAAGTGTATTGGTTCACCATTTATCTACATTTGTTAATGAAATAATATTTATAATTCATATAATTTCTTATAAGGGGAATTAGAGATATTTTTAGTATCCACCATATCATTGGGTTCATAATCTACTATCTTCTTAACTTTTTATAGTGTTAGATAACTTGTACCCATTTCTTGATATGTGCAAGGAGAGATCTCATAGTGTGACACTCTTCATTGGATTAAATATTGAATTTATGAATTAAGCACCACTTTAAAATCTTGGACTAATTGTTTTAATCATTTGAAAATTATTTTCCACTCTCTGGTATAATGACTCAATCAATAGACACACAAATAGAAGGCCTTCAATGTAATTATTTGGATCATAAAATGTCCTAATATGGAAAATAATTGAATGGTTTTAGTGAATCACATAGCTTGGTGATGCTCATATTTACTACCCATTTTTGGTGCTATGGCGGTTTTACTTGTTTATCTTTTTCTAGAGGATCTTTAATTATGAATTACATCATTTCTAATAGGCCCATATTTTTTCATAGGTGATAAATATTTCTGTTTCAAATTTTCATCCACATCATTTTAATCACTATGTATTATATTTTATGATAGCACTCAACTCTATATGTTTAGATCCTAGTATTGTTAAACCCTAAAAACATATCACCATCAAGGTATTATATGGAGTGATTAATAATGAGGAGGTATGAGGAGGAATTGATTAGAGATGATGAAAGATTCAATATGGATGATGAGAGATAGTGAGAGTCAATGAGGGAGTGATTAGGGATGATGAGGGATGGTGATAGTTAATGAGGGAGTGATTAGGGGTGATGAGGGATGAGGAAGGAGTGATTAGGGATGATGAGGGATGGTGAAGGTCAATGAGGGAGTGATTAGGAATGATGAGGGAGTGATTACAAATGATGAGAAATGGTGAGGTTCAATAAGGGAGTGATTAGGGATGATGAAGTGGTGATTAAGGATAATGAGAGAGTGATTAGGGATGATGATTTATGGTGAGAGATAATTAGGGAGTGATTAGGGATGATGAGGCAGTGATTAAAGATGATGAGGGATGGTGAGGGTTAATGAGAGATGAAGAGTGAGTTATTAGGGATGATGAGGGATAGTGAGGGTCAATGAAGGAGTAATTAGGGATGATGAGGGAGTGATTAGAGATGACTAAGGATAGTGAGGGTTAATGAAGGAGTGATTGGGGATAATGAGTAATGATGAGATAGTGATTGGGTGTGATGAGGCATGCTTAGGAAGTGATAATGGATGAGGGAGGGATGATTAATAAGTGAAATTAACATAAAGTGGTCATTTGATGTGTGTAGGTCATAATTTTGACCTATTATACCCTAATAACACCAATTTTAATCAATTTCAAAGTGAATGATTTTCAAAATTCAATTTTGACAAACTTAAGACTCTTAGAAATACCAAAAATAAATCTAAAAAGCATAAAACCCTAAAAACTGACTATATGTTTAACAAAAATAGACATCAATTGAAAAATTTATGCCCTAAAATCCCTAGGTTCAATACTTTAACCCTAAAAATTCCTAAGTACTAACCAAATAAGATGTTGAAATTTTATTTTTTACATTGTAAGGTGTGTAGATGTGAGACCAACTCTATCAAATGTAGAGTGACCCTAATTTATTATATCTATTAAAATAAATGTAAATTATAAGTTTAAATATAAATTTAAACTTATAATTAACATTTATATTAGTAAATATAAGCTTCTAGCCAACATTCACTTCATGTGCATGTTTATGTGCTTTTATGTGTAAAATAACATGACTGCAATCACATTATTGATTTTATAATAATGTGATCATTTTATATATTAACCAAGATTCATTTTGTTTACATGTTCACATGCTTTATTATGAAAAATAATAGGAACACAATCACATTATTATTTATGCAATAACATGATCATGTTATGTATTGACAAGATCATGTTATGGCTCAGTAATTATTGAGCAATAATCTAAATAATGTGATGGTGTTATGTCAATAACATGATCGTATTATGTCAATAATGTGATCATGTTATGTCAATAACACAATCATGTGATGTTAATAATGTGATCACATTATGGAAAATGTACACGAAATTGTCCCCCAATTCTATGTACATACCCAATTACTTCAATATATTGATTGGGGTCATGTATATTACTTGGTATTCATCAATATAAATCCCTAGAATTAGGAATATTATTCCCTTGAATAACCAGTTCTTAGTTTTCACTTTTAGATTTTTATGGGTCATGAAGTTTAGGCTAGTTATATGCTGAGGGATATGCTTGTATGTCTACTTATCTACTACTTGTCACATTTTAAACTCTCTAATACTCCCTAGCTATCTAATATTTTCCCTAGATTAATATTGTCATTATTTTAGGCTCTTGAGCTCCTAGAATGATACTAAGTATCATAATATTGGGCTCTTAGGGGAATATGGATTATCATTATTGTTCTATTATTAGTCCATTGGATTCTTAGGATGGTACCAAGTGGCACAATATTTGGTCCTTGAGGCACATGGATTTACATATCCCATTGAATTTTTGTAGGGTTAGGTCACTAGGATCGTTCCACGTGAAAGATATTATGACACAAGGGAATGAGTCTTTACATATCCTATTGACTTTTCATTGGGTTAGGTCACTGGAATCGTGTCTCATAGCATGATCTTGAGATTTAGGGGATTTAAACATAGTCATTTTTTTAAAGTATTTGATTTAAAATTTATTTATTGATGATATTTAGATGTGTGTAAGGATATGGGGTTATTGGGAAGTATTTAATGTATATAATGTTCAATAATGAGTTGTTTTAACATCATCTCTAGGCTAGTGGTATTTTGACATGTAGTGAATATCGATGGCTCAAAAAACTTTAGAATATCTATGTGAATAAAAGAAGGAAAATATGACTTTGGGAAACAATTAATAGGTTAGTCGATGAAATTTTTTATAAATCACTTAACAAAAATGAAATATGTACAAGTAAAATCCTAAAAAACATAAATAATCTTGATTTTAAACTTGACCAAACCTATTTTACAATCCATAATAGGAAAATCAAATTGATAAAATGACCTTTTCAAATGTAATTTGGACTATACATGAATGAATAATGATTTTAATTTAATTGAAAGAATTTGATAATGAAACACAAGGTATAATGAAATAAATATTTTAAAAGTGGCCCCTTTTTAATTTAACCTAAAGATAAAAATATAATGGACACAGACCATGATCAAAATCCAATTTAATGTAACAATTCAAAACTAATAACATTCACAATGAGCTATAATAAGCAAAATCTTAAACAATTAAAGAGTTAACTAGATTTAAATTTTTAAATAAACATGATGTATATGCTACCTAGATGTCTAAAGCAAGACAACTTGGATCATTTGAACAAATGGTCAAATTAAAATAAATCCATTCATCAAACATGCTTATAAGATAAATCCTTAGGATAAAAATCTATACTTAGAAATTTGGGTACCATTCAAAAAAGTAATCATGCAAGTAAGCAAGAACATATAAAGAAATAGTAAGTTATATCAAGAGGGTCCCCATGTTAAATTTTGAATATGGGGTATGTTAAACCCACCATAGAATTTTGTTGATGTATTTAATAATGAACTCACATGGTAAATAGTTGAGTTGATACACCATGTATTGAATTTTAAGAGTATAATTACTTGATTAGAGCAACACCCCTCAACCAAAAGTTGAATTGAAGTAGTGAAATATCATATAGATTATACTAGTGTTTTATATCTCATATATAGGGATAAGGGTATATATCCTCATACTAAACTATATTACTTGTTATAATTCATGAGTGTTGATCACCTACTTGTCAAAGAATAAAGGTTTAGATAAGACAGAGCTATCATAATTACTTTCCCCTTATTTATGGTCTTGTACGGTGATTTTTAACCAATTAGATTTGAGAAAAAGGAGAATAAATTATTGAAGATTAATATCTTAATTTGATAATCTAAGATATTTGTTTCAAAAAAAGAAGAAAATACAAGCACACACAAAATTCCATCAAAATTTTAGACCATCTAAACATGAACAACCATGGTGATAAGATTTGATTCTAGATTTATGGGATCAAAAACTCACAATCTAAGTATAAATATGATAAAACCAATTTGATCTTTGAAACTCGAAGGATCAAGTACTCTAGGCTATAGGACCATTGAAATTTAGACCTTGTTTTAATATTTCCAAAGTTTTGATTGGATGAAAAGGTGCCAAGTGTCACCTGATCAAAACCACAAAATATTGGAATCATTAGATTTATATCAATAGACTATGTTGATAATTTTATGGTTATAATTGATGAAAATATTCCAAGTTTCAAACATTCAAAACTATACAAGCTTAGAACCATTAGACTCCAGAAGCTCAGACATATTAGCCAATTGATAATTGTGTAAAGTATTCATGTTTGTGATGTCCCTTACTTAGGGGCTCGTTTATCTGCACAAAAGCTCTGATACCACTGTGATGTCCCTTACTTAGGGGCTCGTTTATCTGCACAAAAGCTCTGATACCACTGTGATGTCCCTTACTTAGGGGCTCTTTTATCTACACAAAAGCTCTGATACCACTGTGATGTCCCCTTCAAATATGGAATATATAAACTCTAAAGCTCTGATCAAAGATCCAATTTTTGCAAAATAAATTCAGATTACAGATAAACAATAACCATAGTAAATCTTACAATAGCAGATCAAAGATCTTATCACTAGTTCAGATGAGTACAATTACAGTCCTCTCTTATGCAAATCAAAGAATATTACAGATATGGTCTTAAAACCCTAAAATTATGCAAACTGGGAATAAATTTGCAATTCTGGAAAACTCAGCCTGCTGTGTCGACACATAGACGCTGTCCTCGGTCGATATCTCACCGACGTTGGTCAATGTCGGTTGGATTTCTGCCTTCGTCGGTCTTAAGTCGACCAATGTCGGTCACTGGAAGCTCTCTGTCTGCCGAGGTCGGTGCCTGAGCAGATCTGTACGGACCTGTACGGACTTAGTACAACCGCCAACCTGTCTGTTCTTAACCCCTGATTACTGAACAACCTGATATGAAGATATACTATTCTAATATAGAATATCTCTATCTGTATAATTTATTGGATCAAAAACTAAATAAAGATAAATACCTAAAATATCTGTAATAACTTCTGTGTGAAGTTATCTCTCAACCCTGAAATTCTGTGATAACTTCTGGATGAAGCTATCTCTCAAATCTGTACCTCTGTGATAACTTTTGGATGAAGCTATCTCTCAATTTGGCAATAGATCAGCTGATATTTCACAGCCTCTGAATCGCACACAATGAAGAGTTGACGTTCTCCACTGCAAATGGAATCCTGGAGCCTTGGCCCAGTCTTCTCAGGGAAAACCCTTAGCAAAATCTGTCTTCAATTCAATAATTAATTCATACATACAAACTCTCCCCCATGAGAAACCCTTATACCCTCCAAAGGTGTGCTTGCTAAAGTTAGATTTCCTCAAATTAGAACTTGGGGTTCTTAAATTAGAATTCCTCAAATTAGAACTTGGGCTTCTTAAATTAGAATTGGGGTCTTAAAATTAGACCAAATAATTAATAATTAATAATTAATTAATATCTAATTTAAAATTAGACCAAATAATTAATATTTGATTAAATCAATCAAATATTAATATCTCCCTCAATACATGTCGGATCCTCGAACCATCTAAAGTTGGTGAACCAGGGAGTTATTCTGCACATGACCATATCAAAACAAGGGTGCTCCGCTGCATGTCAAATATCCCTAAATAATAGGAGCTTAGGCAAATATGTCTGAAAGAGCCTGAATGAAAGCCAACTGTAGAGATTCTGCTAATCGAAGCCATGCCAAGCTCCATCAAGACCCTCTATCCATCCTCTCAGCCTACGAGGGTTGCATAATAGGCTGATCATCAAGTCTGACGATGTCCACTAAAAAAGGGGACATGACAATGTTCCCATGTTCATATAAATTCACCATGTGGCATGTTTTCAAATCTTAAGTACTTAAAATAATTAGAATTTTATTTAAAATTTGCTTCATGTAATTTTTTAATGACACCTATCAACGTTTATAAGATAAATATCATTTGAAGACTTAGAAAATTTTGAGAAACCTAAAGGCTCTGGGTAACGTGATAGCACCACCTATTACAATCATGTGTAATAAATGTAAGTCCTATTCATAGGTGAATAATAAATATTTTATCAATGGTCCTGAGATCATATAAAACACATAGTAAAACTAGGACATAAGAGATATTAGTACCATTATTTGATAAATCAAAGAATCAATTTTAAAAAACAAGTCATGAAAATCCAAGGTTTGAAATAAATTAAAATGATTATTCAAGATTTGATTTTCATGATCCAAATTTATGTAAATCAAACTTAGGAAATAAAACTAAAATAAGAATTAATAATAATCATATTATGGACTTCTAAGGTTTATAAGCCCCATAAATATAGGTTTCCAATAATGATGTCTCCCCATTTGAAATTTTTAAATGGGTGTGTGTGTGTGTGTGTGTGTGTGTGTGTGTGTGTGTGTGTGTGTGTGTGTGTGTGTGTGTTATAACACAAAAAATGGCAAATCACAAGAGAAAATACTCTTGAGTATTTTGAGAACCTAGACTTTCAACAATGTATCATAAGAAAATTTTAATTTTATAAAATAAATAATAAGCAAACCCAAACTACTGGAATAAAATTACTACTTCCTCATGTAACATACTAACCCTTTCCATTACTCAAATCCTTATGTGTAATATAATGAAATAAATTTCCCCTTTTCATGAGAGTTTTAACAAATTCTTGGATAAACACTATAAGTTTCATTTTGATTTCATATTTTATAGAAAAATAATAGGGAAAGCTTGAGCATTACTATACTACCATCGAAGCATCTGTAGCCTTGATAAATATATATTAGGTTCCACATACATCCTTGCTTTACTATGAGATAGGTATCCATAACCCTAATATATACTACTTGAATCACCCATCCTCTTAACACTTTATATGATTTTTTTGAATACATATATATAATTAGGGTTGGGAACCACCATTATCTAGGTGCATGTATAATAAAAAATTAATTTGGTCAATACATCCCTACTAGTGTGTATCCAATTCTATGTATATTATTTCTCATCCAAGTCTTAACATTAAATAGTGCAATTAATCTTTGGAAATGGAAAGCCTTTATAAAAAAAATTGTTTTATTTATTGAAGAGATCCTATATATTAATCAAATAAAATATATGAAAATGATAATCATACAAAAAAAGCAGGTGGAAAAGTCACACTCCACAAGCATAATCACACAAATTATAAAGAAACCTTGGGACAAGTCTAAAAAGTGGTCAAAAAATAACCATACCCATAAAAAACATCACATCAATAGTTTGACAAAAAAACAAAGAGGTCAAAGAAAATATAACAATATAGAGAATAATCAAGCAACTACAATAAACATGGATGTTAGGGGAGGTGTTGTATAAGATGGGTCTTAAGGCTTAATACCTATCCTCCTAGGGAAAGAGGATCCTTGTCCATAGGTAAGGGTTCCTAGATAGTGTTTTTTTGAGCCTCTAATGTCTCATCTTGATTTATTGCAGGCAACATTATCATAGCTAGGCATGGAAATTTTCGTTGGGGTATGAGGACCCCAGCCTCTAATGTCACCATCCTGAGATAGGGGAGGAGATCCCCAACCACTATCATCACCTCCAGATCTAGACAAGACACTTGGACTACCATAATGAGGAGAATACCATCAAGGTGGTGATGGATGAGGAAAATGACTCATGTGTCTAGTTCTATAACACTTCTGATGTGTTCTATCCCCTCATCCTTGAGGAAGTGTAAGATTTTGTGGGGGCTCAGGAGGTTCACATCTAACCATGCATGGTGCATTTACCTAGTGGTCAAGAAAATGTTTGAGGTGGTTTTAGACCTTGTCTATTTGAATTTTAATATAAATAGTAACATCATATAGAATAGTAATTTTTTTAGTAATATAAAAATTGTATTCCAACTCTTCATGATTAAATAAATCACAATATCTATATTTCCAAATTTGAAATAATGTATCATCTCAAAATATCTTCTAAAATATGTTATATTTTATAGTTAATAGATCTAATTCCCCCAAAAGAGCCATCTTCCACATGAATAATTCAAGTTAAAAGGATTAGAAAAGGGAATGAATCCACTGCCACGTAGACTATGCATGAGATCAAAACCAAAAAAGGTGATTAAGAGTCTCTAGTTGTTAACAAGATGAGTAAATGGGATTGGACATACCCAGATGCTTGAGATGGCCACCCATTAGAAGGCCTTGATAAAGGATACACCATAATAAATGATCTTTTATGGGCTCAATAATAGTATACCACACATTACTAAAGCATTAGGCCTAAACCCTATGTCTATAATGGAGATTCCATCTAAGGTTGAGTATTTTATCTAGAATATGATGAGGGGATAGTAAACTATACCTTAGCTGAGTAGAGTACTAGGTGAATGGGGTGGACATAGGCTAGTTCCAATCCTTCCACTAAGGAATAAGAGAGATGACTCTTATTTTATGCAAATAATCATTAGGTATGGAACCTTAGATTTATGCAATCTCCTCTACATCTAAATTATTTAAATGAAATTTATTTTGAACTTATTACCAAGTGAGTCAGGCCCTATTCTCCTTGCAAAATAAATCACTAATAACCTTCACACCTTTCCTAAAGAGCCTTAACCATTTAACCTAAGGGACTCAGGCATAGGGAACATTATGAAAATTTAAGTAAGGCAACCACTAGAGAGACTAGGAATTAATAAAGAGTCAATTACTAAAACCCTCACCTACCCAATTAAGATCAGTATTAAGTTTTTCCCAAGATTTACATAGGCTTTAAATTACAAAGGTACCCTTGATTTTAAAAGTCACCAGGGTTATGAGTAGAGAGTGGAGTCTTAGGCCTTTCTAAGTCTTTCTACCACATGGGATTCCTTGAAAGATGAAATGGTGTAGAATTTTTCAAGATTCATCCCTAGTAAGACCTCTAATAATCCATCTAACACCAAGGGCAAGGCCATAAATTTTAATATCTAGGAGACCAAGTCCCCCATCTTCCTTGGGTTGATAGAATATTCTCCAATCAACTCTAAGGAAACCCTTATGGCCCTCAAAGTTATCCCATATAAAATATCTTAGAGGTTTTTCTAATTTTTTTAAAGTAGAATTAGAATGGGGCCAATAAGAGGAATAATACACATGAGTAGTTGTCAATGAATTTAGAGCAAATTTAAAGTTTTCTAGCAAGATATATAGGCTTGGTGATCCAAAAAGTTTTTTATTAAAACTCTCAGCACCACATAAGACCATAGTTTGAAGGGAGAGGCCCAAAAATCAAAAGGAATGCCATGTAACTTAAACTATACCCATATAAGGAGCCACTACTATTGATATCCCTCCATCCAAGGAGGTTTTCTTCTTAGAGATTGATGATAACACTGAGTCTTCCTCTATTGGATAGATTAACCTAAATTCAAAGAAAAGATATGGAGACATGCCATGTCATTCTTGATAGACTCTTATACCTCTTGAAGAGTGAGAAAATAATCATCTAGGACATGGCCAGTTAAAATTTGTCTATTAGATTGAGGGAGGGAGATGCCTTTTACCAAGACCTTGGAAGAATGATTATCTAGGAGGTAGTTAAATCCTTCTACTGCAATAATATATAAATAAGGGGCTAAAGGGAATCCTTTTTAGATATAATTATGAAGTCCATACTAAGAATATTTGATATCATTGATAGTTATATAAGCCCCAACATATTGAAAGAGCATTTTAATAGTCTAAATATTTGGGGCCAAAGCCATGCACCTATAACATGGCTAGAATGAATGGCCACTCAATATGATCATAATCTTTCTCAAAATAAATATTTACAAATATAGCCTTTGATTATAAATTTGAGCCCATTCCATACCTTCACAAATGGTAACGACATTATCTATAATGAATCAATTCTAAATGAAATCAGTTTGCTCACTCTTAAAAATTAAAGGGAGAATGTGATTGACCTTGAGGGCTAAATATTTAGAAAAAATATTATATGATATGTTGAGAAAATTAATAGACATCTAGTTGGTGATAGTTTTAGGATCACTAGCCTTGGGAGTAAACTTGATGTTACCCTAGTTTATAAGGGATCCCAAATAGTTGGTTAGAATAGATCCAAAATAGACTCGATGAATATCAAGACCAATAGTATCCCAAAGGTTTTGGTAGGAATAACATAGGAAACTATCAATTCTTAGATAGTTTTCAGCTATCATCTACTTAATATCCTCATGGAGGTTGTTGAGAGATATAGGCCTATCATAAGGAACTCTTTGAGAATTATAAACTTTATAGGGTACAACCTAGAGGTGTTGCCTGATATCTACCTACCATTTTGGAGGATAAGATTGTTATGATAAAACAACATGCTAATGATGTAAAAAATCTTGTAGAATGTCAAGGAATTTGGTAATCTAATTATTTCCTTCCTTGATAGCTTTAACTCTATCAATAGCTCTCCTAGAGTGGAGGAGGTCTAAAAAGTCTGTAAGACTTTGTCTTCAATTTTTAACCATTGCATATGAGATTGAACCTAATATCTTCTAGCCTTGTGAGTTTCCTCAATTTGGAGATTATGTCTCTAATGTGTCACTTTAGTTTGGAGGTGAACATTGAAAGGCAACTATTCTATTTCCTATGACACCTAGATATATTCATGGTTTGTATCATTATGCAGACATCATCTGAAAGAGGTTGTTTGTTTTTCATAAATCCAAATAAAGGTAGAAGTACATGAAAGATCATATAGCCACCACTATATCCATCTAATATCTCCCTCTATTTGAGGGACTAAGTTCAAAATTTTGATAATATACCCCACTATACTTTCAAGATTGAGGTGAGTACTATTGAGATATAATTGAGTGGAGGTAGATTTAACTTGAGGTTTGGTCCACTAAATATTAAATAAAATCAGGTGATGATCTCATAGAAAAGTATCAAGGATGACCAAAATGATCATGTCATGGATCATGGAGAAATATAAAAGATATTGCTTAGCCAATAAAGTTTGATTGAGCCACTAAATCATCCTATCTTCTCCCTATCAAAATTTGGACCAAGTGAACCAAGGGGATTTTAAAATTCTTCCTTACATGATGATTAGGATCAAACACCCCAAGTTTGTTGCACATATAAAACTAGGATTCATACTCACCAATGAACCACCACATTGGGAACCATCCTTATTTATCCTCATCCAATTCCACCATGTTGAAATCACCATAGAGGATCCAATGTGCATCTAAATGTGAGTCAGCCATCCACCTCCATAGGGAAGTCTATTCCATAGAATCAATATAAGCATACAATTTAACCAACCCAATAATGTTTTTATTAAAGTTTAAAAGGTTCCACACCACATAGTGGGTGGGGTTAGAGCCTTGGGAAATAATATTCTAAGAAATCTCTAGATCCATTAAAGTGACATCCCAACTATGCCTAGTATCCCAACATATGGCTCTAGGCCAAACTATTTGTGTTGCATTCTAAAATAACAAGCCATAAATATTGACTTTTTACAAACAAATAATTTTCATGCTCATCAAGAGATAATAATTATTCCTAATTGTATACTTATATGGTAGATCATTAAGTCCTAAAACATTCCATAAGTACACAATCATTAGGAATTGTTGAGGTGCATGTCCTTCTCCTTTGTGAGATATTCCAACATAACAAACCAATTAAATATGAGGATTTTTGGAAATAAATCATTGATTCCAAATGGTTTTCACTTATGTGCCATATATTCCTCCTTTTTGGGAGATGGAAAAGTGTTAGGAGAATTCCAAAACACTATTTTATGGTCCAAGGTGACCAAACTCCATTTTTCCTCTAGAACACTCAACCTAGGAGAGGGTTATGATGGGGGTGCTAAAGGTGGTATCACAACTAGAGATTCCACTACTTGTGGATCTTGCACAAGTGGAGGATAATATTTATTAAGCACAAAATTTTTTCTAGTAGAAGTCGAGGCATGGTTATTCCCAATAGGTCTGTAAGAAGATGATCATCACCTGACACCACCTTTGGAAGAGTTTTTGTCTTTCTAAAATTTTCATGATTATATCAAAGTAAATCCCAAAATTTTAGTAAAATCATTCAACTTTAATATAACTTAATTTAGTCACACCTTAATCCCAAATAATCTTTTACTCTCAGAATAAATTCTTGTGAGAACCAATTATGATTCCTTAAATATCATCCCCTTAATTTTTGCATATCTTTGTATTTTCAACATAAAAAATTGGTTGGTTTGTTTTGAAATTTAAAAAAATTATCCTATAAATCCTAACAACTAATTTATTGAAATAAAAATAACTAACCTATTGAAAGAAAAATGTAAAAATCAAGAATACTAATCTAGAAATTAGGAAATATAATATACTCCTAATCTAAATCTCCCCTTATATTTCAATTTGATGCATCTCCAATTGGATCATCTATGAAGTAGTGATTCAAAAAATTTCCATTGACTAGAAAAGTAAGGTCATTACCTTAGAGTTCCCTAAACCAAAAGGCATTGTAACCTAGGATTTTTTATACCCAATATGGTTTAATACACAAAAGAGTGAAATTATCATTTTGTCCCTTATTTTCATATTTTTTGTCTCATATAATAACTAAGTATAAAACTCTAAAGGCCTTGATCTTGGATCTCTTGTCAAACCGTTGCTTGATGATATCCTAATGTTTATTGAAGTTGTGTAGTGATTTAGTTCTTGCATATTCTATCTTGACTATCTCAAGTAGCCTAAATTGAGATCTTTCATCCTTTCCCATATACTCTTTCATAAATTGGTAAGTTGGTATATTTATAGAAATGAGGGAAATAAGTTATTATCCATACACTAGCAAAAAATATGAATCCTTGAGGGCTTGCTTATGCCTAGTTCTATTTACCCATGGTGTATATTTCAATAATAGGTGTCATTCTCTTATTATTTATTGTGTTGATTTACTAATGGCATCCATTATATTTTTATTGGTAGACTCAACTAATCCATTCCTTAGGGATAGTATTTTAAAGAAGACTTAATTCTAATTTTATTTTCATAGGGCCATTTGGTAGATTCAAAATATTGAAAAGTTGGACCATTATCACAAACTAAGGAAATAAGAGTATCAAACCTAGTCAATATGTTTTCTTCTGAAACCTAATGACATTGATTGCTCTAGAATTATTGGTGGCTATATCTTCTATCCACCTAGTACAATATTTAGAGCTATCAAGACAAACTTATGTCATACTAATGAATTTAAGTTTACTAACCAAATAAAATCAAGGCCATATTGGGAAAAGGGGCATCCTTCAATGAATAAATATAAAGGAATGACAACATTCAATTTTATCCTCCCAAAAAATTTGAATTGATGGCATGTCTTAGTGTGGTTATGCACAAACTTGAAGATTGTAGGATAGTAATACCCTATCCTTAGAATATTGTGAGTTTTAGTGTTACCAAAGGGGTAACCACCTCCAATATTTTGATGCAATTTATCTAGTATATCCTTAGATTCTTATTTTAAAATGCATCTCAGATAGATGCCTTCATAATTATTTCTATACAAGACTCCTTTATTTATCATATAGTGAGTATATTTGAGTCTAAAGGCTTATTTTTACTCTCTATTCAATTCAGTGGGGTATACACCTAAAATAGTTAATGGATGATCTATGATTACCATTCACCACTAGCTACTTGATTTTCATTAATGTGCTCAATGTGAATCTAAGGATTAGTTTCAGTCATGAATTGGATGATTCCCTACCCTCTTAGAATTTTATCTAGTCTAATATCAAGGTCAAAAACTTGAATTTTGTCCATCCACTTTCCTCTCCTTTCATATAGTTCATTTTAACCAAGTGTGAGTTTTATAGTAAGATCTGGGATGATGGCATATGTTTTTTTCCATAATATAGTACATGAATTTTTTTATATCTTTGATCAAGATATATATCCACTTGGCAATGATGGAGTATTTCAAATTTACATCATTTATATTAGTGCTCATGAAGGCAATGAGATGTTCATTATATTCTACCTTTTATGTAAGTAATATATCATAAATATATTATGAGGTGAATGAATAAAGATAAAAATCTTTATGAAGTTCTAGACTAATCAAAACTAGAGCTTGGGTAATTACACTCTTGATATCTTGGAAGGATTTCCTAGCTTATGTTTTCCACTCTATTTTAGCATCCTATTTCATCATAACTTTTAATGGTTTGACAATTTTTGTAAAACCAGAAATAAAATTCCTTACAATGTTGATCTTGCTAAAAAAATACTTTATCTCTTTCTTATTTTTGGGTGGAGTCAACTTGAAGATGTCTTAGACCCATTATAGATCAATGGAGATCCCATCCTTGTTAATTATATGACCCAACAACTTTCCTTCAAACCCATAAGGATAATCATTTTTAGGTTTACAGAGACTCCATATCTTTTGCATCTATTAAAAAATTTATGTAGTTGGTCTATGTGGTTATTTATATTCTTGGAAAACATCGTGAGGTCATCCATGTAGATGATGGTACACTTCTCCACCATCCCCTAAAAGGAAAAATACATTAATTTATAGAAGGTGTATCCTAAATTGATTAGACCAAAAGGCATATTTTTATATATAAAATCTCCCCACTTGGTGGTGAAGGCACTCTTCATCCTATATTCTACTTTCACAAGTACTTGGTTTTAACCTACGAATACATATAAGAAGGACATCATCTTCGACCCAATCACCATCTGAATTACCTCATCCAAAGAAGTTATATGATAATTTTATTTCTCTAAGGATATATTTAAGTTTCTAAAGTCAACACAAAGTCTAATTCCTCTATTGTTCCTTCTAAATGTTATAATATTGGCTAATGAGGTTAAGTACCTAATTGGGAAAATAATTTTGGCATCTAGAAAATTTTGTACTTCAATTTGTATAAGAGGTTCCAATATTTGATTCAATGGCCTTTGTATTTGCTTGAAAGGATTGTTTTATGGATTCAAGGGAAATGTATGAGTGATCACCCTAGGGTCAAATACCTTTAGGTTATCATATGTATATGTGATGACATCTATTTATTCCACTAGAAACCTCTTTAACCTATACTTTTCACTATCTATACAAATCAGACCTACATTCACCATATGTGGATGTTGGTAAGTTCCTATGTTATCTCTAATGAAATTATATTCAATAGATTGAAGTCATTTCTACTTTTGAGCTTGAGGATCTATATCAAAATTTCATTCTAAAGAGACCTTGCCCAAAGGGATGTGGTTCTCTTTTAGTTTTAAAACACCATATTCTCCCATGTCCCCTTAATTTACATCAGTTAGACATCTCCTTCATCTATTATTTGGGCTTCAAAAACTTTGGAATTAATTATTATTTTCATGATCTACTGATCATCCTCAAAAACTTGGAGGTTGTTCATGTTATTAAGGACCTAATGGCAGGGGATTAGTTTCACTAATAACTTCTACTTTTTGACCCCTAAAGTGGTGCCAGATTAACCACTGAGGCTTATAATGAATATGTTGAATGGTTCATCTCTCATGGGATGGAACTGATGATGAACTCTTCAAATGACTCAATTAGGTCCCAATATAAGTGTTTGTACTTCTTCAAATAAGTAAGTTTACATTGATATTTGTTTTTGATCTAGTTAAAAACAAACTTAGAGTTGATAAATATTTACATCTACTTAACATTGTGTTTTAATGGAAATTGTATGCCTAATATTAGAGTTTCATACTCAGCTCTATTGTTGATGTAGGTAAATTGTAATTTATAAGCATGTAGGTATTTTTTACCTTCCATTTCTATGAGGGCCATGCCAAACCTAGAACCTTACTTTGATTAGGCTCCATTGAAATATAGGTACCACAAATAAGAAGGACATTCAAATTATTATTCATGTTATACATGTTATTATCTAGTAGTAAATGTATACATACCTACATGGGAAGACACAAAGTCTACTTTCTCATTAGTGTTTTTATACTCCATAAGTAGATGTTTCATATTTAGTTCATGATCCACTTAGATCTAGTTTGGTATTCACTTCCAAGGTAGCCACATATGTGTGAAATTGGTGGACATGTAACCATTTAATGTCTTTAACTAGTATCAACTCTGAAATAGATTGTATTCTTTTGTAATATCCATGACCAAGCTATTGATGGTCTATTACACACATGGTTTAGATGATAGCTAGATGTACATGTTTGTTAATTTACTGACACATGGGATGGAAGAGTTTTCTAATTAAAGGACGACTCTATTTGATTTGTCAAGAGTCAAACCCAACTTTTAGAAGATATCTTTAGACATCACATTGGCTAAGGCCCCTAAGTCAACAAAATAATTATGTATATTATTCTCAAACATTTAGATAGTTATCAAGAATGGTGGCACTTCTAGATTATTTTTATACACCATCACATTTTCATGTGTAGCCTTTTATTTGATGTATGTTCTCCTAGTTAGAGACTTAAGAGATAGATCTCTTTTTTCAATGATCTATTCTAACTTATAGAGGCTAATATTAGCCTTGATTTTATTCATATCTTCAAAAATTTTGTGCCCTCCTCCACTAGGTGGTATACAATCTACAATTGTTCATTTATCTTTTAAAGATGTGGATTGTTGTTGGAATTTTTATTTAGAGGGGTATTACACTATTATTCTAAGGCATTTAAGTATTCATAGGCTATTTAGTTATTAGATTATAAATATTCCTTTCTTGGTGATACTAGTGCAAATAATGGATCTCATCTATGTTTTCCTCTATTTCATTATCATCTTCTTATAGAAATAGAGAATCATAGGTCTCAAAGACATTATTGGTGATTTTATGCTATAAACTAATAGAGGAGTATGGTTCTACCTAATTTATAGAATGTTCTTATCTATCCATCTCCATCTAAAATATTTTGAAGGATTTATATAAATTGAAACAACCTAAATCACCATGTTATGTAGTGTTGTGGACATGACACCTATTAAGAAGGGTTACTTCCATTATGTTCATATTTTGTTCCATTTTGTGTGGAACTTGTTGTTCTTGATTATTTATAGACTTATTAAAAGGCATATTATATCTTTAAAATCTAAAGATATGATTAGTTTTTTGGCCCTTAGTGTTCACCATACACTTCTACATGCTTATAAATTCATTATTCAATTTATAGACCATTAATTGGATTAATTCCAATTCTATTTTGGTAGAATCAGAATTAGTACCCTATGTTATAGTAGTATTAACTATAACTAAGAATTGACATGGTTTTGTTAGTTAGGGGTAGAATTATTCAAGAAACCAAGATGTTGGTTAGGTAGAACTTGTGCTAAAGGCACCAGGTGTACATTTGGGTCTAGTTTTGGGCTAAAATATTCTAGTTTACATTTATAATTGGACTAAAATCCTAAAAATATGACAAATATTAAGTGAGGATAAGGACTGTAACTAAGGATTGAGTTGCTTATCTATGTTGATAACTTTAACATAGGCCAAAGGTAGTGAACCAATATTGGATGCTTTACAGAATAAAACCATAGTCATGGGCTCTAAGGTGTTTTTTTACATCTCTAGTGCTAAAAATTCCTTAGTTTGATAAGTGATTTCAATATTTATATACATATATTAAAATAGATAATTAAGGCCTAAATTGCCTCATTGGGTTTTCAATTCATACTGGGGAAATATTGATAAACAACACATTCACTAGTCACCTATACAAACTATGCCAAAAAGGTAACTTGGAAATGGGTCTAAGATGTAATGGAACCCTCTTAGATTTTCATAAAATAGTGAGGCCACATCTTTCAATATTAAATTAAATAGTCTACAAGACATGCATTTATGGATTACATTCAAAGTTCTCAAAGTAGTTTTTAAGGACTTGATATGTTCCTGTATATTCTTTCCTCTTGATGGAGAAAATAAAGTCAAATATTTCTCAAGGTTTCTAGGTAAATCATGGACATATCCAATAACATTGATATCAAAACCTCTTTCCAAGTGGGAGCCCATAGGGGACCTTGTAGTTAAGCCATTGGGAGTAACTAAAAATGAGGCTATCTACTTAGAGATAATTATTATGATAGGGGGTTCTCTCCTAATTCCCTTGTCAAACATAAAATTTTAATGGATTTCCAAAGGTGTTAATAGCATATTCTTGTATGAGGTAGACCTTGTTAGTATTCTAGGTGCTTCCAATGTAACTCAAGTGATTATTTTCAAATGGAATAGAGGTATAAATACAATGACTCCTTCTATCACCAAATTAAGTACTTATTGATGTTATTTTTATGAACACCATAGAGACATTTAAAAGGTATCCTCTAACATTTTAGGATCAGTGAAAATTTTCACTCTAAGGTACAAGTTATAGGGTATTCAATTTTATAACAACTTATTGATGGAATAGCAGTGAGCAATACATATTGGTTACCATAGATGGGTAAAATATGGATGAGATTGAATCTAATTGGAGTTGGAATAATTATGATGGTTTTAAATAAAGTGGGTAGGATTCTCAAATAATCTAAAAAAAAAATAAGGAAAGGAAGGGCAAAAAAGAGGCCTATGGACCATACAAGATGAAAACTCTTCAAAACTAGCACTTGACCTAAGTTTACAAAAGGAATTAAACTGCCAATGTATAATAAATATTATATAGTACATTAACACTCAAACAAAGTGAGGATTCAAAGGGAAATAAAACACATTAAACTTAGACATGCAAAATTAAAGATTGCCATGTTTTTCATATTGTTATTGCACATCTACAAGGGGGATTATAATTAGCATGAAAAATAAATTCAAATTAGATAAAACTTAAAGTTAATAATTATACTATAAAATATAAAATCATGTATAATATAATAACTAAGATACTAGAATGACAACATATCTTACCCAATTCATAGAATTGGAGAAGAATCAATATTTGCACATCAAAATCAAATTAGCATAACTTATCAAAATTTCCTATTGATTTTAATATCCAATATCATCATTCCTTTGGGACAAGGAGGTTAAAATTATATATAGTATTGGGATGGGGAAGGTCTCATATATTAAAACATCATTTAAATTTACAAGTCTAAAAATGAAATAGTGTGTCCAAAATCATGCAAGTCATACATGTATAATGATTTCATAAAGAATAGACTATTCAAATAAAAATATAATATACATGTGAAGTAAATAACTTAGTAACTAAAGTTACAACTTGATTAGGACATGAAAATACATAGATATATATACCTATGTGTTGATGTGGCACCATTAGTTAAAGAAGTCAATGGAGTAGCTGATGTTGTAGTTGAAATGGCCATTGAGGGTCCATGAGGGATCAAAATTGGGCCCATAAGAGTATTGATTACTGTAAACCTTAAATATTTGGCACCTTGAATTGTATTAGGAGCACTAAACACTAGTTGAGAACTTATACCTACTCTTGAAGCTAACTCTTTTACATTTATTTATTCAAATGATGCATGTGCAACATCGAACTATTTATTTATGATGTCAAAATTGAGAAAGAAAGGTTTAAAGAGTTTGATGGCCTCAACCATAAACTTACTTGTTCAAATTCCAATATTTTTAATTATTCCCCAAGGTTTTCATCTCTTTCTACACTATCTTTAGAAAAATTGACCAATTGTAATACTTCATCATTGGTTCTATATATAGTACCTTAAAATTTTTCCATTAAGTTATTTGAAACTATTAGGAGGAGGTTCTCATAATTCATCATGTTGAGTAACTCTCATGTAGGAGTGATCACACTAGTGACCCTCACATCCTATAAAATATCTAAGCCCTTTCTTTCATGGCTATCAAAAATTCCTTGTAGAGTCTTTATTCGATTATCCCAATTGAGGGAAGCTTCCCTTCTTATAATTAAATAATTTAGGCACCAAGATGCATCTATTCTAGACATTAGCTTTAATTGGTTGAATGCATTAGTTATAAATCATTGGAACAATAAATTCAATCTCTTTTTTAATTCCATCATCTAATGCTAAAACTTAGTGACATTTGTGATATTGGATTGGATTCCTACTTTTGAAGCCCAAATATTACTCAAAATGTTGTACATATTGATATTTTCACTTTTTACATCATTTATTAGTTTTAGAAGAGAATGTATAATTTGTCTCTATTAGAGTCTTTTATAATCCTCCTCTTTGCTCTCATACATTGACTTCATGGAAACACCAGTAGAATCTATAAAAATAGAGAATATTCATTGTACTGAGTGGGATCATTAGGATTCTTCAATAAGAGGAATAATTTCTCTTTATTTAGATTACACTTCATCCTTGGTATTTCAATTCAAATCCTTCATCTTCCTCACCTTCTGAATAGTCTCACTCTTCTTATTGGATGGGGTAAATATTATAGGTAACTTTGTGAGAACAAAATTAAGTCTCTCATCCCTTGAAATTTGCATCTCCTTTATCTCTTGGGAATAGTGAGTTCCCCTATTTCATCATCTTGATGTGGGCCTTCAGATATGGAAGGTGGATGAGTCATAGGAGGGGGTGTTATTATTTGAGGTGCTAATTATGCAATTATTTGAATGGCGAACTATAGAGGTGAATGAAAAAATATCTCCCATGGTGGTGGATCCCTTATTATGGTGAATTCAAATATAAATTTGGTTAATATGGGGATCATTTCCATATTCATAATAGTTGAGGGAATGGGTATTGATTTGGGGCATTAATAGCTCCAATTAATATGATCATTTATTTGGGACTAGTAGTATTCAAGGGTTGAAAATAAAAATAATGACTAGATTCTCAAAATGGACTCCTTTATTAAGAATATGTATTTTCTTAGAATAAGAAATAATAGATGAATCAACATAATAACTAGACACAAAAATTCTAGGAATAGTTAGAGGTAAATTTGTAGTTGGAATTTATATACTGATAATAGATGAAAAAATGGAAGAAACTTCCACATTGATGTTTTGGATTTGTTATCCTATGAGGATTTTCTAATCCAAAGTATCATCTAGGGTTTATTCTACCTATTATCCTTGTACACTCATATTATTTTCTTTCTCTAGTTTTCCACCTTTATCATCTATAGGTTTTTCTTCACTAATTTGTTATTATGTTATCTTCATTGCTTCCACATCTTCTTCCCAATCATTATCTAGGTACTCAACTAATTATATTAATTTCTTAGGATCTTCTTCCTTTGTTTCCTCTATTTCATTTTCTTCCTCTATATTCTTCCTTAGGGGAATGTTTTATAGTGGGAAGACCAAGTGGTGGTCTTTATTCTAGTTCCTTGCACTTGGAGGAAGTGGAATGGTCCTTAGAATTCCTCTAGTAAGTGGATATAGGAGGAGTATAAAGTGGATAGATGCTAGAAAAACTAAAGTAAAAATAGTGATGGAAGGCATCGCTAGAGATGGTGGTGAAGGAATGGTCAATGTGACAATAGTGGTGGAAGAAGAGGTAATCTGATTTAACATGGTAGGGATATTTTGAGGAGAGGTATCTTCACTGATGGTTGTGGATGGTTGTAAGCTTACTATAGGATACTTAGGATAATCAATATTAATTGGAATATATATAATATAATATTTAGTAAACTCAATAATACTTATCTAGGTATCTATTTTAAAGGGTGGTGTTGGTTATGTATGATGCCCCCTTACAGAGGAAAATGTTGTTCATGTTTAACTCAAACCTAATCCATTATTGGAATGACCTATAGACTATGGGATGCCTAATATGGAGGTTAAAACTCTATATATTATTGGGATAGCTCCCCTAATTTTTTAATTCAATTCTCTCTCTAAGACTTAAAATTATCACCATGAAAAGGGAAAGAGATATGAAAACCAATGAAAGAACCTACTCTGAGTGGTGATGCACCAATTAATCAAAGATCCACTCTTAGTTATATAATTTGAAACATAATAATGAACCTGATGGATAAAATGACTAATCAAACTCCTCTAAGGTGTTCTAATAATGAATATTTTTTATGGATGTTAAATAAGACTCTATGACTTGAAGGACTAAGCCTAGATCTACACAAGATACTAGTAACTTATGACACTTCAAGAAACACTCCTACTTGATAACGCTTCATACAACTTGAAATATATTAGTAACCTAAAGTTACATGCATGAAAGGACCTAAATATGATAACATAATTCTTACTTTCTAAAAATTAAACTCTCAAGAGCATAATAACATTCAACAATAATTTTGCAAATATTTATTATTGATTTAAAAGAGTTACAAGGAAATTTTGGTAGAGATTTGCTACAACCAACTGAGGGATACCAAAAAAATATCTCAATTCCTAATTAAATATAATTTTTAAAGGATAATATGGAATATTTGAGGCATGGGAGAGGCCATGAATGAGGCCAATGCGGCATATGGAAGTTACAATAGACCTATTTCCTTCCTCAAGTGTTGGCATGCTTCAATGAGTCCATTTTGGCATTTTGCGAAGATGTGAAGGCTATAAAACCCTCATTTTTATTTATTCAAGCCTTAACCATACTTAAAATATCCTAATATTAACTCTCATGTCAGTTACACAATATAAATGGAGTGTGGATGGGCCTTCTTAAAATGTTGAGTAGCCTCTCCTTCAATGTGAATGAATAACGGTCCTTGAAACTGACTCTAACCTATCATAATATCCTTCATTTTTGGGTTTGATAACCTATATGAAAATTAACAATGTTTTAATATGGTCAATCATTTTTACCATGCCACCTTTTTCCTACTAGAATCTTCTACTTGTAAGATAAGTAGACTTGGTTTGCTTATCCTAAAATGTTCTACTCATATCCATTGCTTGAATGATCAAATAGTTAAACTAAGATCCAAATTAATATGATAAGACTTAGATAATTCTTAGGTTAACCTATCATGCATTGACATTGAGACCTTTTAAGTGTTCTTTACTTATAAATATATTAACCTTACATGACTAGGCCATTTGGACTACTTCGCATACTAGAAGTTTAGATAGACATAGTAGAGACATTTTTATTGAGTTTAATGAATCATATTATAATTTAATGAGTATAATAAGTCATGATTTTACCCTTTCCATAGTTTATAAATTTTATTTAGGCTCTACAACACATTTTATACATAAAACCCTACAAACTTGCCTTTTCAAGAAGTGTCTGCATAATATTTTTACTATCAAGAGCCATAGGCATGAGCTATTTTGAGATATAAACATGATCTAGGAATTTTATAATTAATTCTAAATCATTTTATTTCATTTTTCCTTAAACCTTCCTAGTCAATTAATTAATAGGGTTAAGGGAGGTTTAGGAGTGTTAGGGGGTCTTACAGATGGTTCATAGAGATAAGAGCTTGGATCTCTAAACTAATTACACCAAGTTATATTATTACCTTCCCTAAAGTGTTGGACTCCCAATGAATAAAACTCAAGATGTGATGATCACTTGAAGATACTCTTTGTGTGAGGAATCATGCTTGTGAGCAAGCTAAAAATATCTACAGGCAAAATTGATGATTATAGGGATTTTCTTGGATTCCAATTAGTCAAAAGGCTCTAAAAAAATTGATAGCCCTAAACACTTGGGTTGGAAACACTCACACTTCCCAAATTTATCTCTCCTTCACCTTTTGATGGCATAATCATGGTAGGAATCATGGATTGGTCTTTCTACCAACCTAAATCATGAATCTTGGTTGAATACTAGGGTTTAAAGACACTATTGCATCATATATTACCTGAACATCACCTTAGATACCTCAAAAAGTAGTAGCATATTATTGATTATATCATCTAACCCTTTTTAGATGCACATAGTCATGAATTAAAACACTTATACCTTTCTACTTGATGAACCAATAATAGAGGTCAACATGGAGGCTACTACAGGGATTTTAAAGATGTTTGAGGACTCATTATCCTTTATTAAACATATTATGCACATAAATACTCCTAATATCCTTGATTTTGATCTCAAACTATAACTTCTAGTCCCATTCTATACAATTTAACCCCTACACGTGCCAATCAATAGGTCACTAGGATTATTAGAGGAAATTATGAGAACTTAAAGGTTATTTCATGGTCAAATTATCTTATCTAGATGGGTTTTAAATTCAAGCTCCACCATCGAGTCACTTTTGTGGTTTTTTTTTGGGTTTGAGATGTCCACCATCTTAAATATGGTTCATAAAGTATGGACATCCAAACCTAAAACAAATTAAATAAATGTTTAGGGCACTTATTTCCTCATATTTCATGAATGGATTGGGTTCCCATGTAGAGGGTCCTTAGAGATTTGAACATTATAATGTGGCATTATGGTTGTTTACATGCAGTTCTAAGTACTTATTTTCTTAAGGTTTGTTCATAAAGGTTATCCCCTAACTACCAACCAATCCTTCATTAATTTTAATTCCATATGGACACTTAAAATTCCCTATAATCTTTGGCCTTGAGCATGTGTGTCATGGAGTGAACTTTTGAATATGGTCTTAAAATTGCCTATGTGTAGGCTGACTGGCTCAAGCAAGGTTTGAAGGAATATTAATGATTTTATCCACTTCCTTATGCTTGAAAAATCCTTTTTATGTCTCACTCATCTTTACACACCTTACCCTAACCATCCAACTTGTTGTGAGGGCGTGGATGTATCTCAAGATGACAGTAAGATTTGTGTGTAAGCTTGTGCGCTTGACTATGTTAGTTCATGTCCAAGTATTTTTACTATATCTCTAGATATTATACCCATGTAGGATATTTTTTAACCCTTGACCATCATATTTCACTAAGATAAACCTTCTAGGGTTCCCATATTGTCTTCAAACCCTTCATGACATGAATGCACCTTTCCACTCACTGAACAACTGTGACAGACAAGCCTTGGTTTGAGACAAAAAAATGGGTATACCCACTATTTTTATATCCCAAGTAAAAATATTACTACATTTAATGGGTCATTATGACCATTTATACTAATTTTAAATACTTATCCATGCCTAAAGATGTCTCAAATCACCATTTTGGGTCAAACTGGCTTCAAACTACCTGTTGACTATGCACTCAGGCATGTAAATTATGAGTATGGCATTAAACATTATATATTGAGGTATTTGGGACCATGGGTATTTCCATTATTTTATCATAGTCATTATCATGCTCAAGTGGTGATTTTTTAATGTTTATTCATTTATATGCATTATCCTCTACTTAGACTTAGATCTCATGTTTGCATATGCCTATATGGTTTCAAGACTATGTAGATGTTACTCTACCTTCTTAGAGGTGATAACCATCAAGTTTAATTCTCATTTTATCTAAACCTTGCTAATATTTATATGAATTTTTCTCTTTTACTATAATAAATGAAGACACTAATAGAGATAAATGATGTCAGATGTATCATCCTGTCAGTATGACTATCTACAAGAACTTGGTTACCAAGTATATATAAGAAGAAGGTGGTTTGCATAGTAATTTAAACCTTGGTGTGACACACTCATACCATAATTAACTTATTTAAGATTCACATCCTTTAATAACCACACCAATTCCCATGCCTTGGATGGTATACATATTATTTCTTTGGGCCCTGCTACAATAGCCCTAAAAGAGTTGGTTGTAGGTGCACATTTGCATTATCAAATCACTATATGATCATATGGGCCCAACATCTTGTTTTTTCACTAATTTTTATTTTTATAATGGATTATAAAGGGATATGTTATGGTCTATACTTAGAGTGAAGACTGGATGAATTGGGGAGGGTGGTAGTGGAGATATATATATGGAGTGTGATGTATGAAAATAGGGTTAACATAGTGAAAATGGTAGTGAACACATAGTGAAACTACAATAGCATGAAAGTGATTTGAAATAGAGTGTAAGGATATTTGTAAAACCAACCACATGACCTTTAAGACCTTTCTACACATACCTAATCAAACATGGGAGTTTAGAGTCAGAGATTAAGCATATACAATCTTAAATTAAAACCTCAAAAACTCAAAACAACCCTAATTTTCACAAAAACCCTTAAACTCCACTAAAAGGTAACTGAGTGAACTTGGAGGTGAGAAGGATAGCTTATAATCCTTTAAGGCTACCATGAAAATTGGAATTTTTTTTAAGGATATGATGACATCCCAATATCACTCTAACACCATGTTGACACAAGAAATTGCACCCTTTGGTAGGAGGCCAAGCTCCTGCCTTCTCCTCACAACTATGGAAACTCCCCTCTCACCTGTGGGACCAATGAAGCTGGAGGGGAGAGTCTCTAGATAAGGGCTAGCTCCCTTTGATGCATCGTGTTTGTTTTAACAAGTGTAAAACACATATATATAGATATACAACTATATAATGGGGGGGATGAAAAGGGAAATGAGAGTGCAGGAAAACAAACCTAGTCTAAAGAGGTGATGCACCAAAATAATTTGACCTTCTCACATCCACACTTGAAATCAGACAAATGCATACATACACTTAAGACTTGGAAAAAGGACCAGGGTATAAGAAATTGGCAGGGAGGCTCTAATGAAAACCCAAAAAATAGAGACTCACCAAGGCACTGTGGAATGCACACTGTAAGTGACCTTTTCTGTTTTGAACTTCTCAAATACTGTTCTTCTCTTATTAGCTGTAGAATAGTGCCTTGTAGATAATAGTTATTCTGGTGTTGAACCTATGAGAGCATCAAGAAATAATGACTGAACACAAAACAAACACTCAAGACATACTCAGATATATCTATCCAAGAGAGAGGTAAAAAATTGCATTTATTGATTTAGGTGGAAATTTTAGCAGGGCTATGCCTTGTTAAAATGTGGAAGATCCTTTTACAAATGACAAGTTCACAATATATATGATAAGTAAGGAGACTTATTTGGCACTCCTTTTTTATACAAGTGGCCCATGTGTCCCTTCATTGGGAAGAGGAAAACTCTGTTGCTGATGTCATCTTTCTAGAAGAGGCCTGCTAGAACCATGCTATATAATCGCCAAATTTGACTTTAGCATTCAATCATTAATGTGAAACATAGACTGTGCCTCTCCTCTACCAACAAATTGAGATTTGTCCCATTTTAAATGCATGGACCATGCTATTTGTTGTTTGCACCATTTGGGGATTATCAAGCAATAAATTGCCTTCCCCTTACCACTTGGACTACTTGCCTCTTTCCTATCTTGTCTCTTTGGTTCCTTCGACCCTTGGGGGTAAATTCTTAGCAGGTCACTTCATTCTGGGATCCCTCTGGTTATCACTCTCTCAGCTGAAAACAAATGGCCATTTCACTTTGTTAATTTTGACATTTACACGGCCATCATGTTTTGAAAACCAATGGCTAGCTTACTTTGTTAAACTTGACATCCTCTGGGATGTCACCATCCCCATCACAATGTCATTAGGTCCATATGGCTTCTTCTATAGCTTATCTTCCTTGGTGTTAACACCCTCTTGACTTTGCTTAGTGCCCCTTTGAATTTGGGCTAGAAGTCCCCCACAAGGGCATCTACCCTTCAAGGTCCTTCGATGGGTCCTTTTGTGCCTTCAGATGTTTTCTCAGGGCCCACGAATTGTCCATTGCTTTATATATTTCTGTGGGCTTTTATCTACAAACATTTTCCCATGGATAAAAAGTCCATAGAAATTCTACTTAGGTCTATGCTTTTCTTTTGAAGCACCTGCCCTCTGCTAGGGCACTTGAACTTGAAGATTTCCCTTCGACTAAGGGCATACCCTTGAACCAATCATTGAACCAGACCCGTTGAACCAAAAATGGTTCAATAGTTTAATTGGTTCAACCATTACACACCAATGGACTAATGAACCAAGCCGATGAACCTTTCCCTTTGAACCAAGTTTGTTGAACCAAGCTGCTAAACCAAAAATGGTTTAACGGTTCAATGGTTCAATACTTAGTAATGTTGGACTTGAAGATGGAACCTTTGAACCAAAAGCCATTGAACTGTTGAACTAAACTAAAGCATTGAACCTTTTGCTTTGAACCTTTTGGTTGAACCCACTAGTGAACCTTTTATTTGAACCAAGTGATGAACCAATTGGTTGAACCAAGTAATTGTTGAACTACTGATTAAACTCTGCAACCTAAACATGACTGACATTAAATAGCAGGGGAAGAAGGTGACCAAAATTTTGCCTGTGGGAAAAATTGGTCAACAGATTGGAGACTCATAGGGGAAGCATGCCTGCTATGCTTAGAAGCCAATTGCCTTAAAAATCCATTGGGCATGGAGTCAGATGTAGCTATGAAAGAGTTAGCAATCACCCCAAATATCTAAGAATCAATCATGAAGCTTTTACCCCACATGCGAAGGGAAACACACAAGGATAAAAACACTACTTGTGCAAATTGCACTTAGGGAAAATAGGAAAAAATAACTAAAAACAAACTACTATATATAGCTAACCAGGTATTCTCACCTCCCTCTTAGATCGAAGGGAAAATTTCTTAAGTCCCCTTCCTGGTAAGAAAACTTATGGGGCCAGGCAAGTAGTTGAATGAAAAAGAGAGTTGGTGACCTGCTCCTCTTCCCTGCCACCTGAGTTGGCCTGTGCCTGAGTAGATTAGATTCAAATATGCCTCCAACATACATGTACTCTATTTGTCCTTGGAATCTTGTTGAATTTTGCTCCTTTATATTGGTTCTCTTCACCAAGAGATCAATGGTTGATAGCTCATCACCATAAACCCTTTGATCTACACATTCCTTCTACAATGTATCATGGTTTGACTTGTTTCCTTCTACTTCTTCTTGGCCTTCTTGAAGAAGGGTGATTGTGGTGATGTCTAAAATGGACTCACAAAATGATTACTCATCCCATAGAACATCACCTCTTTCTTCAAAACTCTCTTCTTCAAGGTATTCCTCTAGGAAGACAGACCTCTCCTTTCTTTCCTCCAACTCAAGCTCCTCAGTGTAGTCATCCTCATCATCAAAATAATAAGGAAGTTCATCAAATAGAGGGGAAGAGAGCTCCCCATGTGTTTGTTCCTCCTCATATTTCTAGAACATATACATATATGCAAGACCTACATCTTCTCCACTATTGATAAGGTCTTCACAAGAAGCATCAATGATGATTTCTTTTTTGTTGTCACTCATGACAACCCCTTGAAGAACTACAGATTGGATCTTCTGCTCCTCACTCGCCTCCTATAGAATAGGTTCCTCCTTGAGAAGGGGTGAGGTGGAGAAAACATGTGGAAGAGGAGGCAGTCCCTAAGCTAGAATTGAATGATTCTCCTCCTTCCACTTAGTTAGCACTTCATCAATATCAGGTGTGGCTTGATAGCTCTCTTAGAGGTGTGTGGATGGGCTGGGTTCAGATAGGTCCACCACACATTAGCTGAGGAATCTCATTTGGGACTCCAACTTTGCAATTCTCCTAGCTATATTTTCTTAAAGGAGCCTTTCTTAGAGATCACCAACATTATCCTCTTCAAGGCTCTAGGCTGGTTCTTGGCATTCCTTCCTCCAACTTGGGATCTGTACATCACACTGAAGGACTTGGGGAGGTTGAGGAATGCAAGGAAGAGATTGTTGATGCACTAGAAGAGTCTATAGAAGAGGGATGTGCTGGCTGGTGGTACTCCCCAAAATGGAAGATTCACAATCTAAGGAGTTTAGAAGGTTCATCTCCATGAGAGGTTACTCTGATGCCCTCTAGTGTTGGAAAGCCAGGTGCACAGGATTGAGAGTGAATGTATTTGATGAGCTGGAGTGAGCAAGTGCAATCTGATAAAAAGGATTTGGCATAAAAGAAGGGGCTTTCTTTAGATTAGGAAGGGGTGCACAAGGCTGACTACCTTGAAAAACTAGATTTGTCCATTTTGCTAGCTCCTCTTTCATGGATTGTAAGGCCTATGCGTGCCTAGACAAACACTCCTCTTCATACATCAGCTCATGCTGATATCTATACTGCTCTTCCAGTCTGTTAATCTCTAATGTCTGCTTCTCAAACTCTAGCACCATTTCCCTTATCATTGTAGGGCATCTAGGAGAGCTGCTTGAGGTGATTCTCTAATTTTTTTGAGTTTGATCAAAGTCATATGAAGGGACACAACACCCATGATTTTGTGTAAAAGAATTATACATAAAAAAATGATTTTTGATGGTACCAAGCTAATTAACCAGCAGATTCAACTCGGAGTCACCATTGGTGTTTGATGCAAAGCCTTCAAAGGCTAGTCAATTGAAGAACACACCAAAAATTCTTCAAATCTTTAGACCAAACCTATCCTGGTTGGTCCCACCAGGCATGATAAAACTATTGACGTATCAAATTACACCCTTTGGCACGAGGCCAATCTCCTGCCTTCTCCTCATAACTATGGAAACTCCCCTCTTGCCTATGGGGCCGGTAAAGCTAGAGGGTAGAGTCTCTAGATAAGGGCTAGCTCCCTTTGATGCATCGTGTTTGTTCCAACAAGTGCAAAAAACATATATATAGATATATAAATATATAATGGGGGCAATGAAAAGGGAAAGGAGAGTGCAGAAAAACAAACCTACTCTAAAGAGGTGATGCACCAAAATAAGTCGACCTTCTCACATCCACACTTGAAATCAGATAAATGCATACATACACTTCAGACTTGGCAAAAGGACTAGGCTATAAGAAAATGGTAGGGAGGCTCTCATGAGAAACCAAAAAATAGAGACTCACTAAGGCACTATGGAATGCACATTGTAAGTGACCTCTTCTATTTTGAACTTCTCAAATACTGCTCTTCTCCTGTCAGCTATAGAATGGCACCTTGTAGATAACAGGTATGTTGGTGTTGAACCTATGAGAGCATCAAGAAACAATGACTGAACACAAAACAAACACTCAAGACATACTCAGATATATCTATCCAAGAGAGAGGTAAAAAACTGAGTTTATTGATTTAGGTGGAAATTTTAACAGGGTTGTGCCTTGTTAAAATGTGGAAGATCATTTTACAAATGACAAGTTCACAATATATATGAGAAGCAAGGAGACTCATTTGGTGCTCATTTTTTTTACTAGTGGCCCATGCATCCCTTCATTGGGAAGAGGAAAACATTATTACCGATGTCATCTTTCTAGAAGAGGCCTATTGGAACCATGTTGTATAATCTCTAAATTTGACTTTGGCATTCAAGAATTAATATGAAACATAGACTATGCCTCTCCTCTACCAACAGATTGAGATTTGTCCCCTTTTAAATGCATGGGCCATGCCATTTTCTATTTTCACCATTTAGGGATTATCAAGCAATAAATTGCCTTCCCCTTGCCACTTGGATTGCTTGCCTCTTTCCTATCTTTTTGCTTTGGCTCCTTCAGCCCTCGAGGGAAAATTCTTAGTAGGTCACTGCATTTTGGGCTCCCTCTGGTTAGCACTCTCTCAATTGAAAACAAATGGCCATTTCAATTTGTTAATTTAGATGTTTACACAGCTGTCATGTTTTGAAAACCAATGGATAGCTTGCTCTGTTAAACTTGACATCCTTCAAGACATCACCATCCCCATCGCAATGTCATCATGTCCATATGGCTTCTTTTGTGGCTTATCTTCCTTGGTGTTAGCACCCTCTCAACTTTGCTTAGTGCCCCTTTAAATTTGGGCTAGAATTCCCTCACAAGGGCATCTACCCTTTAAGGTCCTTTGGTGGGTCCTTTTGAGCCTTCAAATGTTTTCTCGAGTCCCGCAGACTGTCCATGGCTTTATATATTTCTATGGGCTTTTGTTTGTGGAAATTTTCCCACAAACAAAAATTTTGTGGAAATTCTACCTGGGTCTATGCTTTTCTTTTGAAGTGCCTGCCCTCTGCCAGGGCACTTGAACTTGAAGACTTCCCTTTAGCTAAGGGCATACCCTTGAACCAATCATTGAACCAGACCTGTTAAACCAAACCCATTAAACTAAAAATGGTTCAACGATTTAATTGGATCAACCATTGTGCACTGATGGACTAATGAACCAAGCTAATGAACCTTTCCCTTTGAACCAAGTCTACTAAACCAAGCCACTGAACCAAAAATGGTTCAACAATTCAATGGTTCAATGCTTTGTAATGTTGGACTTGAAGATGGACCCTTTGAACCAAAATCTCTTGAACTATTGAACTGAACCGAAGCATTGAACCTTTTGCTTTGAACCTTTTGGTTGAACCTGTCAGTGAACCTTTTCTTTGAACCAAGCGATGAACCAATTGGTTGAACCAAGCAATGGTTGAACTGTCGATTGAACTCTACAACCTAAACATGACTGGCATTAAACAACAGGGGAAGAAGGTGACCAATTTCTTTCCTGTGGGCAAAATTGGTCAACACACCACATTACATGTTTTGAGCTACATTTGAAGTTTTATAGGTGCCCTTGAGCCATACACACAATATTTACCATAGAATGGTCTTCAAACATGCATAGGTCCTTCTTCCTTGGGATATTTTGAGGTGATAAAAATCCATTTACATTCATCATGAGGAATAAGGCACTAAAAACATTGAAACACCTTTACAAATTCTTCAACCTAGTCCACAACCTCTGATGAAGAAATCAAAGTTCTATCTTTTGCACATACTTGTCAAAAAATCATACATAGGATCTAGCCATGAAGGTTTTCCAATAATGTGAGATCACACGTGTGAGTAAAGTGCTTAAAACTTTATGAAAAAATTCTTCAAGACTTGAGGGAACAACATCAATGACTAGTTTGAGTAGAGTAATAAAAAATCCTTGAAAACCATTTAGTCTAAGTTGGCTTGTGTAAATGAGAGGGGCATGGGGATTCCTCAAAATATTAAAGAATGTTCATAAATATTAGGAGACCAATACCCATATAAATTCCCATGGGTGGAAGCTACATGAGTTTACTTTATCTAGTTATGAGCTTGGGCCTCACACTCTCTCTCTTTTGTATTTTATAATCATGAACCTAAGGAGATCTTTGAATCTACCAATGAGCTCTAAGGAGATATGGAATTATTTTTAGCTTCCATGGAACTAAAAATAAATAATCTCTTAACTCTTTAACATTTTTGACCTCCCTCTACAAAATCATGACTCCACATAGGCTAGTCCATACAGCATGGATCCATACTACCAAAGAAACCTCTATAACCTACCATTATTACCTATAGGTATACTTGTTTCATACCTAAAACATTGTTATTAGTTGTTGTGTATATAAATTAGGAGTCACATGACACTTTGAATCTGATGGTGTGAATTGAAGGAGTTGAATAATCATTAGCATGTGTGGGGCTCATTTGGGAGTAATTGGCATTGACCATGGTGCTAGTGAATTCAATGAGGTATGAACTAGTGTAGGGATGGCTTAATGAGGTTTATGGGGTCCTTTATTGGCATGTGGGGTGACTTAGTGGTATATTAGGCTAGATTGGGTCTCATTATGACCAAAAACCATTGACTTTGCACATATTTATGACCTTAGAGGGGCATATCAATTGAATTATCATGATAATACATATATAATACCCTTATGATCTATGAGAAACCTAAAATGAACCTTAAAACCCTTATATGATGTTCTTTAAACGATTTAAAGTGAGCATAGCTCATGTTATTAGGTAGAACCAATGTGATTATAAGCCTCTATAAAATTGCCTCCTTAGTTCACCTTCATCATGGCATATTTTACATGTTGGAGACCCATAAAAGTGATCAAGGACCATCTAGTCATGTTGACCATCATAATAACACTTGACTTAATATATAAAGGATATACAAAGGCACATAATGACTAACAAGGCAAAGTTATAGCATGATAGGATAATAAACTATTTGAACAACCCTCAACAACTCATGAGATGAATAAAAACCATAATACTAAATATGGACCATGACTTAAGGCATTAGCCTCACCCATTTTTAGGTTTAGGACTAGAAAGTGGTCGACATGTGGTAGAGGTGTCATAATAAGAGTGATCTTCTTTTGTCCATTTGAATGAGGTATAAACTTCTCCTTTGTTGTATTTATGCCATGAATGATAGAATTATTTTCTAAAGAATGTTATAGAGGACCTTAGAGACCTTTTATAATTCCACTCCTTGTTCTAGGTTTGGATTCCATCTATTTACTTGATTCCCCATCATACAAGTCTTTTTATTCTGTTGTAGGAGAGGAGGGTTAATCTTCCACTTTTGTATCATGTGTCTAGGTTGGAAGCCACTAATGACTACATGTCCTCTACATTTTCTTCTATAACTACTAGATTATATTGAAGGGTCTGATCCCAAATCATAGACATCAATTTTTTCTTCATCTTAGTCCATACTTCTATGTCATATAATGTAGTTATAAAGATAACATCATGGTCATATTATTTTTTATCATATGAAATGTTCACCTTCTTCTTCTTCTCCTTAATGTATTGGAGGTATCCCTTTATCTCCTTATTGGGAATGCATTCCCTGAATGTTGCTACTTTTAGTTTGTAGTTAGTCTTGGCCTTACCATCTTGGATAAAATATGACCTAATCACATAATATAGCTACCAAATGCTTAAAGGAGTCTTAAAGTAATAATCCAATTGTTTATGGCCTAATTTTTTGTGAATGTTTTTATAAATTTGAAATTCTACTTTCTTTTTTACTATTTTATTTGGAACATTGTGCATAAGTAATAGTGATAATGTCTGTGTGCCCTCTATCATGATGACAGTGACATCAGGGTAGCACAAATATTCCTCCCATTTATTAAGGGTTCTCATTATGTTTTTAGACAACCTAGGCATTGAAGTGTCATGAATTTACTGAAACACTTGAGGATATACCTCATCACATAAAATTTGTATTTAATTTTTGTATTTATATATGAACAAAAGAGTAATCTTCATAAATTCTATTTTTTAGGTATTTTATTGAGGGATACCATAATTACCTAAAAGTTTTATAAATTAAGCCTAATACCATATCTTGTAAATGGGACATCATGTAGAAATTGTTATCAGCTAGCCTTTGATCAAAATAGAACATTTATGTCTTTATTTTAACACTTGTGATTTCTCCTAGGGTCACTACTTTATCAGATGTTAATATTATATATAACAATAAGACCCTCTTGACCTAGACATAACAATGTTGAAAAAAACATATAACTGGTTGAGGAGAGCCATAGCTATCATAATTATAGGCCTAAAATTTATAATATATTTGGATGACATCCCTCCTTTTGGGTTCATCCTCTGGCCCTTAAACAATCATTGTTTCAAATTCTCTTCCACAATATTTTTCTCAAGTCAAACACTGGTTGAGACTTGGTTATACACAGTTTTAGGGACTAATAGTCTAAGATACCTCTCAAATGCCCCACCATAAACATAAGTGGCTGTGTTTTTTTCCTAATGTGTAGACAATCCACAAAAAATGTTCCATTCCTAAATAAATTCCTTACAAGGTCTATGTAATTTCAAGGCATTAATTTTGGTTTTATTGCCACTTCATGGAGGCATTATGATTTAATAGGCCATAAGTCATCTATGTACTGATTTTCATTTGAATAAATTTGGTTGAAGAGAGTATGGCACCATAGATTTCACTTTCTCCTAAAATGATTAATAGTGAATAAATTTGAAGTCTATGGTACTTTTCTTAAACATTATATCTATATATTCATTCCAATTAGAAAATGAGTACATGTAAGGAGATAGAGGATGACCCTAATTTGAAGAGGAGGCCATTGTTTCAATTTAAATGTTGTAATTCCTCTTTAAAATTGGTTTGTTTATTCTTCACTTTATTACTAGGAAAAGTGGGGCTTTATGGATGCATAAGAGCTCAAAAATACAATGTTTGATCAAGAGAGCAATGGTGAAATGGCTATCCTTTAATTTAATTTTGCATATATTTCTCCAAATCCTAAGTCTTGAATGTATTATGTGTCTCAATGTAGATACAATTTTTTTATTTAATTCTTAGTTTAAATTGAATTTACTGGTCAGCTTTGGTGGGTTCATTTATTTTTAAAATGGTAACATTTCATTAAATTTACATGTTTAGTCATCATATTTTAAATATATGTCACTTATTCATTCATTGGATATTTTAATTTATTTTCAACCTTATTTATGTGTACTTTGGTCATGCTCCCTTCATATTATGACACTTGTCTAATCTTCATTCATCTAGATCTTTAGATTTGTATTTTTTTTGTATGCTTCAGGGCTTCAAGTTAACATGATTAATCCATGTGGACCAATATTGGCCATAAGAGATATTATAAGGTCAAATCCATGGATAATTATAATATTGGAACTATATATATCCTAGAAGGCTCTAGGTAATGAAATGTTGACACCTAACATGATTTTAAAAACTTAGTAGCTCAGGGACATAGGGCCATAAGACCATTGAACTTTAGACCTTGATTTTATACTTCCAAAGTTGTGATTGATGAAAAGGTGCCAGGTTTCACCTGTTCAAAACCATGGAAGCTCAAAACTATTAGACTATGTATTAGTGGATTTTGTTAATCCTTTTAAAGTTTTGATCAATGAAAATATTCCAAGTGTCAAATTATCAAAACCATAGAAGCTTGGAACCGTTAGACTTCAAGATCTCAAACCTATTAGCTAATTGATAATTGTGTAAAGTCTTCATGATCCTAGTTTTAGGGAAACATACCATGTGGTGTTATTATAGCTTGGGGACTCATAATACTTAGAATTTTATTTAGACTTTGAAGGCTTCGTGTAACATCGTAATACCGCCTATCAATTTGTAAAATCTTAAGACCATTCAAAGATAGAGAGAATTTTTATAAAAATAAATTATTTAGGTGACATGATAGATCCACCTATCATAATATCATGTAACAAATGTAAGGCCAAATCATCGGTGAATAACAAGTCTTTTAGTGATGATCTAGTAATCATACAAAAGATATAGGAAAACAAGGATGAAAGAGATATTAGTATTTTTAGTTGATAAATAAATTTTAAAAAACAAATCATGAAAATACAAGATTTGAAATAACTTTAAATGATTGTTCAAGATTTGATTTTCATGATCCGAATTTATGTAAATCTAGACATACAGAAATAACCTTAGACTATGAATGAAGAACAATCGTATTATTCACTTATAATGTTTATATGCCCCCTAAATAGAGACCTATAATAATTATGGGTACTTGTTTGAAATTTTAATATGGGGTGTGTGTTAGGACACAACACATATCTTTCTTCCTTTTCAATAATTCATTAAAAAAAGCTTATTTTTAGCAAACTAGGGAAGGTAAAAGTCTAGTTTTATTTGTTTGTGAACAAAGAAAACAAAAGAAAGTATTATGTTGTTTCTGTTTTAGATAAAATTTATTAAAAAATTTATTACACATTTATATTTAATTTACATACTTATTCTACTCATACAAAATAATCAAAATAGACAAAAACATAGTCATATAGTTTGGATATGAATAAAAGCTAGGAAAATTCTGCATTTAACACAATAACATATTCTCTTTCTCTTTCTCCTTGCATGCAATAAAAATTAAAAAATGATTAAAAAAAGAGTTTTGATTTTTTTTAATTTCATATTTTTCATTATTTTATTTTTAGCATTTCATTTTTATAAAATAAAGAATTTATTTCCATAGAACTAAACAAATCCAAAAAAAAAAAAAACTTAACAAAAATAGTGCCAAAAAGCTTTGCCAACATATGCAAACAAACACATTATATGTACACATAATATTTTATAAATATATTAATTACTGGTGCTTTATCTCTTGTAGGAACCCACTGAGTCTCAATCTCTCTAAGTGCACACCTTAAAGGATGCATCAAGAAAGGGGTGGATAGACCATTAATGCTTTGCAAGATTGTTGTCCCTTATACTATCACTTACAACCAACACAAGCCTCTCCTATACACTTATTTAAGATTTGACACTTCCCTTACACACTCCTCCAAGTAACTCACCACCTTAAACAACCCCTTCCTAAGCCGAAAAATCTTTTTAACATTTAGCAAATAAATTTGACCTAGGTTACCCTATACTTAAAATATATAAGCACGTTATCGGACTAGGGTGGCCTCAACCGACCTAGTTTGAGACCTAAACAATTTTATTAATTAACAATACATGGCTGATTGGGATGAATCTATCCATTAAATTTTTTTAAGGTCTTAAGGTGTATATGATAGTTTTATACACCCTTGTGTATTAATGTGGTGCATTGTCACGTTACCCTTCCATCCCTAACATAATGGCCCCATTCATAATTATTTGAAATAAATACATTAACCTCGCCCATTTACCTTTACCACATGAGTTAACAGAATTAATTATTATATTAAAATGGTAATTAGCCCTATTTTACTACCACTAACCATAAATTCATAAAAACAAATGAAAAACAAAAACCCTTCCAACCTCCCAACAAACCCATCCCATGGTTTAAATAGTCTAACAACTTAGAAGTTAGTTAAACCTATATTTAGCCTATAAACAACACTTTTGAATAGCCTAAAGATCATCTCCACCCATTTTGGGTAAATCAACATTTATTCTCTATGATCAACACTAATCGGCCTAAAATAACATCAATCCATAAATATACAGTGAGCCTCCTCAGCTTGAGAGAGATGTACAATGATTTTGTCTTTGAACCTCTACTGGATTTTTCTTATAACCTATGTATAGACATTGTCAACACTTTTTCACCTTGTGGAACCTATGTTCATGTAACTATCAATGGATTTAGAAGGTTTTTGAGCATACTTTTATAGTATTATTTATTTTCATGTTTTCAAGGCATTCAAGGTTAGTATTTTATGTTAATTCATTCATATTTAAAGTTTGCTATCTTATAAACCTTTGTGTCAACATTTCCATTCAATTTTCATCATTTTATCAATTTTAAAAGTCATTATTATTGCCTATTTTCATAGTTTAGCATTTTTCTCATAATTGACATTGATCCATCTGAATCAACATCAATCATGCAGGACCATGATTAATCCCTAATAAACTATTAAAATATCCTTGAATTATATATTCTTAACATTCACAGTCCTAAAAACCTATTAAATCATGCATGCTATTTTTTGAAAATATGTCTTTCACATGTAGATGACTCTACCTAGATTAGTGCATGATATTGTTAGCATATTTAATCTCCCTATTTTTCCACAACCTTTATTTACTGATCTAAGTGACATTGCATTCAAATTAGGTCCTTGTACTATGGATTTCACACCTAATCAAGAAATCATTAATGAATAATTGGATGTAATTCAAGAGCATATTAATATAGCTATTGAATTTTGGGATGATTACTTTGATTTTATTAATCCTATTGTATATTAGAAATCTTTGTTGTTATCTATTTGTATCCTATCCTTATATATCTTTGTAATTTCATATTTATTTGTAAACTTGAGTTTTAAACATGGGCTAACATCTACCTAAGGAAGCATATCATTTCTTGGGACTAGTTTCTTACTAGGTAGCCCATTCATCTTTCTATTGATCAATTTTTTTGAGTTAGTGTGATTCATAGGTCATTCCTCCCTAGCCAAAGAGGAGTTTCTAAAATCTTGGTCAATGGTGTGTAACCGATCTACATCTCTAGGTAATATTTAAAACCTTGCATTTATTTTGTTTTTAGTGGCTAATTAGATCACGTTGAAAAATTAAAAAAATACTAAATATTCTGGCACACCTGGTGGGACCTAGGTCTCATCTTTTGTTTTAAAATCAAAAATTCTTGAATTTTCTCTCTTTCCCTTTCTTTGTGTGAATTCATCCAAAGAACATTAAGTTTTCATTTTATTTTCCTTTTTAAAGGTTAAAATAAATTGCACTCATTTTTTCTTGCTTAAGAAATTCACATAGAATAATCTAAATAGTAAATTCATTATAGTCATCACTCTTTCACACACAAGCCAAATCACAGTCACAACAAACTCATATAAACACTTGACATAAGGAAATTGATGGGGATTTCATCACCTTGTGGCAACCTTTTTTCCCAATAATTCCACTTGGATTTCACCACTAAGGGGAAGACCAACTCAGTTCTCTAGCTGAGTATAGTCTTTGGAATATTAGTATATCTTGGTTAATCACCCACACTAGTTGTGGGATTATGACATGAGGGGAGCAAGCCCCTAATATCAAGCCATTTATCGATACCAATACAGATTTCCTTTGAGTGCCAAAACAAAACAACTGAAACCATACTTAGATTATCATTTCTTAAGACCCTCATTATCCTTTTTCTTTATTTCTTTTCACATCTTAAAGTTTTAAAAAAAAAGAAATAATTTTTTTTGGAATCACTTTAGTTTGTGCATCTTTCATCCACAATTAAGAGAAAGATAATTCAAAAAGAAATTGTTTTTCTTGTTTTTGCTTTTCTTTTCCATCTCATGGTTTTAACTAGGAAATAATCAAGGAAAGAATCCAAAGTAGGTGTCACATCCTCTCCTGTGTAACATACACCTAGTCCTTCCTTTACCGATGAGTCCTTTGAGAATACTGTGTTCCTCACTTTTATTCTCAAGGAGATCCTTCATTTAAAAAAATATTGGACAATAACCTTATTGCTCTCAATTACTAACTTAGTAAGTGAGAACTACACATTCCTCCATCCCCCCATACCCTAGATACTTGATATTTATATAAGATGCCTTTTGAGGGAACTGAGAAAACTAAAGGATTTACCGTTTCCATGGTTCCTTTTCTACTAGCTCTCTTCCATCTGGATCTAATACTTAGATGATGCAACCTTTAGAAAGACAACCACCTATAGTATATTATAGTTCTCCAAACCCCATTACTCAAGTTCAAAGTGCTTATACCACTCAGTGTATATCCATGATTCCTCCCCAAATGTTAGTAATATCAATCCCTATAAGTCTTCCACCTATAAAAAAAGTCTAGAATATAGTTCTAAATCTATGTTATATACACAACAAATCCCTTTAATGCAAAAAAATCCCTCCAATGCAATCTCCCCAATAGTATGTCTCCATGGCTACTGAATATATGGATCCATCATAGTCATTGGGGACCACTTACTTCTAATCTTCAACACAACAAAATATTCCACTACAAGTCCCATAGTATGTTGTGGCATCCCAACCTATTATGTCCACTACAGTTGGATACCCTTCCTCATAACCCCTATATAATCTTTAGCAAGGAGTCTTAGGGAATGTACCTCAAAATAACCCCCAAGTAGACCTCATAAACATCCTTATGAATAGGATGGCTAATTTTAAGTCCTCCACCTCTAGACACAATACTATGCTCACATATGAGCAAATTTATAATGAGCCTATCCACTTATCTATTCCTATCTAGATGTATCCCTCACAATGGGAACTTCCCAAGTTTACAAAGTTTTAGAACAAGGAAGATCCCCAATAGCATATTAGAGACTTTCAACATGCATGTTACCTTATATCACATGATGATGTGTTACTAATTAGAACATTTCACATGTCACTATAAGGAGCTACATTAGATTGGTACAACTCCATCCCTCAACATTCACTCTTTTCCTTTGGGAAATTGGCCCAAATTTTTTTAAAACAATTATTGATCAACATTGTTAAAAAAGTGAACATCATGGATTTATATGCCATTCAATAATTTGAAGATGAATCTATATCAGACTGTGTAGCTTGTTGGCATAACATAATCAACTAGTTAACCTTTTCCTTGCAGAACCTAAATTAATTGAATTGTTTTCACATTCTTGTGTAAAACATATCTCATCCATGTTACAAATTCAAAACATTATAACTTTTGACAAAGCCTTTACCATGGCACGTAAACTCAAAATTCATGGCATTGAAGAGGGAAAAATTAAGTTACATAATAAAAAATTTCAACCTGACCCCTAAAAAATCAATAACAATAATCCCAAACCAAAGGGGATAACAAATGTTATTATTCTAAAAACTTCTTCCCCTCCAACACCCAATCAATTATTACCATCCACTTCTCAAACTCAACCACCTAGGGTCCTTACTCATTTCCCCCCTAAGAAATATACCTCTTTAGGAGAACCTTACACTTTTGTATTGGATAAATTCCTACAAGAATATGTTATTGAGTTACATCTAATAAGACTAGTAGATGATACATGTTCTAAACTTACTTGGTATAAAGAGGATGACTTTTGTACCTATTTTAGGGTAATAAGACATGACATAAAATGATTCCAATCCTTTAAATTATTGGTACAAGACCTCATAGACAAGGGGGACCTTCATTTGGACAATCCAAATGCTCCTCCCAAATAATATTTAAATACTTTCATACAACCATTTCCAAACCATCCATCCACATCAAATATAGTCCAATCTAACCCTAGAGAAATAGAAAATCAAGATCCACATATGATTGATACAATCTATGACCAATTATTTCCTAAAGAAACTCTAGAGAAATGATCAATCTTAGATCTCCTCATGGGAAATGATTTCAATGTAATTTAACCTAAAATTATTGAGACAACTCCCAAAACCTCTATAGAGCTCCCTGATCTCATTACATGGGATTTTTTACATGATCCATCTACTTCATCTTCCCAAACTGAATATCCTCAAAAGGAAAATGAAACCCCTCCTTTAGATGTTATAGATAAACATCCTGATACTTCTAGAGTCAAAATTCCACCCCTTTAGTATCTAGAAAACATATTCATAATATACACTAAGATCATAATATAGTAGGATCATATCAATTCACTTGGTACCAAGACCCTTCAAAACCATCCTCTATCACAACACCTACTTACCCCAAAACTACTAAAGGAAAGGGTAAAGCTCCTATCATTGATGGTTGGGACAATTATCTTGGTATTCCATCAAATAAAGCCTTAGGTCATCCACAAGTCAAGGTTGATCTTTTTGATATGTCAAAAGACAAAAAACTTAGACAAAATATCCCCTTTGTTCTCAACACATGAAACAAAGGGTCAAACCCATTTTGTATCATCTCCATCATTCATTATAGGTCCTCATCCATATTCCAAAGGGAATGTCCCTATTATAGGTTCTTCCATTCAAAAGCATGGGAAAACATAAAGTCTATCTCCATTATTAACCATGCCTCCATTCCAATTTCCACCATCTTTTGCTAAAGTCCCATTAGATAAAATTAAAGAAAAGGCACCTAAGGTCATCCCTACCATAAAATTTAAATGTCAAAACAAAAAATCAATACTTTGCTAAAAGAGATGATACAACTTGTTATAAAACCACAAAATTACCCTTTGAAAGGATCTTACGTTGTAATCTTTAAACAATTGTTGGATACAACACTCATCATGTTACCACTTATAAGACCCATTAATCCTCACTTCAAAAGACCTACTTGGTATAGGAGTTGGGAGATATGTGCATATCATAGAGTGGTTGGACATGATATATAAAATTGTAATGCTCTTAAGGTCATAATCTAATAGCTAGTCAAGGATGATGATCTATTAACTGATGATATAAATGATAAAACTCCTAAGAAAAAATTCACCATCCCAAATATTCCACCCACCCATAATCTTGATTTCTTATAAGTGATAAAGAGTCAGTGGCTTTTTTGGACCCTGCATTATACCACATTGATGTTGTCATGTAGACACTCGCTCTCAATATCAAAACCCTAATAAATCTAAAATTTCAATTATATGTGCCTCTACCCATAATATTCCTAAACCATCTAGACAAAAGCCTAAAGTATATATTATAGGAACTACCCTATCCAAAGCCAAGGAGTTGGTATAAATTTCCATATTAAACCAACTCCACTAAATGCCTATAAAAATGTCATTGTATGAACTTATCAAAAAATCACCGCAGCATCAACAAACAATGATAAAAGCTCTCTAAGATATTGAGGTCCATCCAGATGAGCCTCAACCATTGTCAACATTTATAGGGGACCTCTACATGGTATAAGCTATTAGTTTTACTAATTTTGAAGTCATTTCCTTATCACCTGAAAACCAAGATCCCCCACTTTTCATCATAGCTCAAATAAATCAAGGTCAAATTAAAACATTTATGATTGATAATGGGGCCAGTATCAATATTATTTCTCTACATGCCTTCCAACAATTATAATTACCAAAAACCATTTTTCCCAATCCCTAATAATTATTTGCATATTCAATGACATCATATCACCCACAGTAGGGATGGTTGTCCTTCCCATTTTCATAGGTCCTCATGCCCTCCGTGAACTCTTTTATGTCATAAAAGGGAAATTTTAATATAAATTTTTATTAGGATGTCCATGTATTTATGTGATGTAATGTATCCCTTCCACTATCCATTGATGCCTTAACTTTTAATATGAAGTCTAGGTCCATATCATCCCCACTAATCCTCATCCCTTCAAATCATGCAACTACACTTTTTAACCAAGCTATGTCATAATACCCTTGCCTAAAATAATCCCATCTTTGTCCTTCAATCAAGCCTTGACTATAATGACTATTCCCACTTTGAAATTACCATCTCATGAGTCCATTGATTCCATGATGCAACATATTTAAATGGGGGAATACTAGTTATTGACCCTAGGGAATACTGTCATATAGATAAACAATCCATGTATCTACCCAACCTAGGTGAGATCATCCCATTTGGGCCATCATTCTTATGCACCCACTTGATATATGGTGGAATAGATCAAACCACCCTAGGGCTTGAAAATAGTACCTATGCTAACATTTTTACATCTAATTTATCATTTCTTAATAAACCCTAGTTCATATAAACCTACCTTTATCGTTGTCCCTAAAAGGGCTTCAACATGGGTAGATATGAATAGGGTCCTCATGACATCACATTAGGAGATTTTAGAAAACCACATGAAAATCATGGCTTAAGTTTTGAGAAAGATCATAAATCCTCTCCCGAACCCAATCTTCTACCATTTTCAGAAGAAGAAGAGAAATCTTCATCATCTGATACCTCTTCCTTAATGAGTGACACTATATCCATCCCTTCTAACTTTTTTTTAGTCAATTCAATCTCCAAAGAACCCCTCATCTTTCACCATGATGGAAAGACCCAAAACATCCCTTTAGCATATCCTAAGTCAATAAGACATGATACACTAACCATCCCTATTCTTCAATATTAGGATGATGAGTCAATCTTGACTCATTTGCATGTTGAAAACTCTTATCTATGCAATTATCTTCCATTTGAAACACTAGCTTATTAGACAAATCCACTATTGATATTAATATCAGGGATCAAAAAATCTTGGGGATTTTTAAATTTAACAAAGCCTTATATGTTTAGGAAAACTAGATTTTACCACTTTTTTATCAGACCATAGTGAGGCATTTACTTGGTCTTATATTGATATGCCTTGTATTGATCCATAATAGTTATCCATAATATCATCACCTTTCTTGTTGCTAAACTGGTAAAATAAAAGCTCTATAAAATTCATCCCTACATTACACTCCTAATAAAATAGGAGTTGTAGTGCCTCTTATCTGCTAACTTTATTCAACCCATCAATTATCCTCAATGGATGTCCAACATCATTCGAGTCACTAATCATATAGGGGGACTTCACATATGTACTAACTTTCATGATTTAAATCTTGCTTGTCCAAAAGATGATTTTCCTCTCCCTAACATTGACCAATTAGTGGATCTAATAGCTGACCCTAAAATTTTGTCACTTATGGATGGTTTTTTTGGTTACAATCAAATACTTATTTCACTAAAATATCAACATAAAACTACATTTATTAATCCTTGGGGAACCTTTTGATACCATGTTATTCCCCTTGGCCTCAAGAACATAAGAGCCACCTATCAGTGGACTATGATTTATATATTTCATGACATAATCCACAAAATTATCAAAGACTATGTAGATAACCTCCTTGGGAAGTCAAAATTATGCAAGGATCACTTATCTATACTTAAGGTTATCTTTGATCATCTGCTCTAGTATCATGTGCATCTAAATTAAAAAAAGTGTATTTTTGGTGTCTTGATGGGTAAACTTATGTGATTCATTATTTTTATTCAAGGAATAGAAGTAGATCCCACTAAAATCAAGTCCATTAATAAATGCCTCCTCTGTCCAACCTTAAATAGCTTCATAGTTTACAAGGTAAGCTCTAGTGTATCCATAATTTTATATCCCAACTCTTTGATCGATGTCAATCTTTCCACCATTTATTAAATAAGGATATTCACTCTATATGGGATTCTAATTATCAAAAATCCTTTAACCCGCTCAAAGACTATCTGTTTCTATGCAAAATTGCTTTCTACATTCAAAGAAGAAATAAGAAACTGAAAGAAAATGGTCAAGGCTAGAAGTACCTGATAAAGTCGAGCGCACCGAAATCAGACGTTGGAAGATTCTCCTCTTTGGCTGTGGAGGAATGACACCTACGAAAAAGAGACTAAAACATGGAAAGATGTTAGTCAAAGATATGGTGGGTTGTCAGGCGAACGCCCGATCCCGGAAGTATGAAGACTTCCTAGAAGGATATCAACCCACTGATAAAAAGCGGAATATTGGACGCAAGTAGATAATAAAAGATAAAATGATAGAAATAAATGATAGAAAATTAAAATGTGTACCTGATAAGCAGCACTATTCTGCACAGTCGCCGACATCGGTCTCTGTGGTGCTGGCGTCGGTTAAGGATAGTGCCGACGTCGGTTGAGGTGCTGTCAACTTTATCAGGTACTTCTAGCCTTGACCATTTTCTTTCAGTTTCTTATTTCTTATTTGAATGTAGAAAGCAATTTTGCATAGAAACATTCTGGCATGCCCGGTGGGACCCTAGGTCCTCCTTGGGTTCTCTCTTTCTTTCATTCATTTAGGCGCATTAGGTTTCTTCCTTTTTGCCTCCTTTCGTCTCTTCTTAAACGACATCATAAGCAGAACTAAAACGAACATTTCTTTCTTGCACTTCTAGACTAGCTAAAACTCATATTCTTTGACTCTTTCTCCATTCGTCTTCATACGAACAAACATTTCGACTTGGACATTAAAACACTTTGCATTCATTTCTGTTTGCCTGCATCTCTTAGACCACACATAGTAATTAAACCGCATATTGAATTAATCTAGATCACTTGATGTTACACGACCAAACCACCTGCACAAAATAAACATTTTAACTTACCTGAGACAAGGCCCGACTGGGATTTCATCCCCCAGCGGATACCTTACCCGTCCCGGTGACCCTACATGGATTTCATCACCAAGGGGGAAGCCCACTCCGTTCTCTGGCAGAGGATAAACTCTAGGCGAGGTATATCTTGGCTAAGCGAAACCAGCTAACCACTGGAATCGTGAAGTGAGGGGAGCTTGCTCCTTAGCACCAGGCCACGTACCAGACCCTAACACAGACTTCTTGAGCACCATAACAAAACCTGAAACCTTCCATAGACTGTTTCTTTTAGGACCCGACTCACAAAGCCAATCTTCCTCTACACACATTTTAAGGCATAAGCCACTATAATCCTAATAATTTACTTCTAGGGTTTTAGGATCTGCTTGTGTCTTCATCTTTTTGGTTCTTATCTGCTTGTTTGAGCTTGTGAGGATGTTCTTCCTTGCCTTGAATGGTTCTGACTCGTAGCCAAGCCAAGGCTCTAGTCGATCACGCGAGGCATCATCCTCTTCCGTCTACCCCGCCTACAACCAACCCTATAATGGAGTTCAACTCGAAAACTGAAAGAACTCCTACCAGACCATCTCCGACCCAAACACCTATTATCCCAGAAGGGGACCAAGATTTTGCACGATTCTTGGACCTCAATACCGCAGCCTTGCAATACTATCTCGTGAATAGCCGAACACGAGACTCCTCGGGTAATCCAATCTATGGAATGCCGACTTCTCTCCTCGAAACTGCGGCCGTATCAACGGCGTCCGTAGTCCAACCCTTAGATACCCAGGCTGTTACCTCAAACAATGACCAACCTTTTACCAACCATCCAAGTGTGGCTTCTCCTTCCATCGTTGGGCCCACTTTCACTGGGGTTTCGGCCCCCAATCAATCTCAACCCACTCAACCACTTTCTACCCCCTTTCAAAACTTGGTCATCTCCATTCTGCCTACCCTTACTCCTATCAACACTAGGGTGGCTACCCATCCATTGGCCCATGTTACCTCTAGTCAACCTCCCATGACCACATCAAACCTAGCCATGTCTTCCATCCAACCATCCTTAGTCACTTCTTCTGTCCCTATGACTAGTCATCCGTACGTTGCGCCCTTATTGGTACAACCGACTACGTCGTATACCTCTTCCAGCCTCTTTCAAGCACCTTACAATCTAGGAGGCGCTCCACCCACCAATCCGTCAGTAGATATTATCAAGATGCTGATGGATAAAATGTCCAACCTAGAGACCTCCATTACCGGCTCGTGCAATACTCTCTCGTACGAACAAATCTGCAACGAGCCCATCCATCCTTCTGTCCCCATTAGACCATATCCCAGCCAGTGGGAACTTCCTAAGTTTTCTCATTTACAGAGCAAGGAAGACCCACAACAACATTTACGGGCATTCAGACACGCCTGTTACCTTATCGCCCATGACGATGCATTACTCTTACGCACGTTTCCCATGTCTCTCTCAGGTACTGCACTTGACTGGTACAGCTCTCTTCCCAGCCATTCCATCTTCATGTTCACTCAGCTGGCCTAGCTCTTCCTTGATCATTTCTCCATCAATATCACCAAGAAGGTCTCCATCACAGACCTCTATTCTATCCGCCAGTTCGAGGATGAATCCATTGCTGATTTTGTCGCTCGGTGGAGGGGCCTTATCAATCAACTTTCATTTTCCTTACCCCAGCCTGAGCTTATTGAACTTTTCTCTCAAGCCTGCGCTAAACTTATTTCTTCTACCTTGAGGGTTCAAACCTTCCGCACTTTTGACGAAGCCTTCATGATGGCTCGTAAACTTGAGTTACGTGCCGTTGAGGAGAATAAAGTCAAGTTATGGAGTAAGAATCCCAACTCCAAAACCAATGACCCCTCTTCTAAGCCTTCCTCGTCCAATTCTAAATCTAAAACTTCAGCAAATGTTGTGGTTGTTAGATCTTCTTCCTCTTCACCTTCAACTAATCAATTTGAACCATCCACATCTATGAGCGCCACTCATCAATTTCAGCAGAGATACATACAGCGACAGTTTACTCCACTTGGAGAATCATACACGTCTGTGCTGGAAAAACTCGTCAAACAAGGGGCCATCAATCTCCCTCAGATCCGACCTCCACCACAATTTGATCCCTCACGCGCCATCCCTACGTGGTATAGGGAAAATGACTTCTGTAACTACCACCGTGTTAAAGGTCATGACACGGGCAACTGTAAAACCCTTAAAAACATAGTCCAAGACATGTTGGAAAAGGGTGACCTCATCCTCGACAATCCTAACGCCCCTCCTAATCAGGGTATCGATATTTTCAAACAACCGTTCCCTAATCATCCACCAACCCAAAACAACATCCAGACCTTCACTGACAATACCCATGAACATAATATTTAAACAGTCAATACGATCTCGCCCCTCATTTCTAACCAACCCCAAGAGGTGAGTTCATCCATCAGTCCATCACATGTGGACGAACCTCTTTCACCGGCTAGTTCTCCCTCAACTTCTCTCATTTTAGAGGATGCCTTGACCTTACCAGCACCGCCAATTTCACCATCTTCCTTCTTGCTGCCCATGGAGGACCCAACCTTTCCTACTCCTCGACCACAAGTGGAGGGCACTATCATCCCTACCCTTTACCCGCTTGAGGAGCTTCATTCTCTAGTTTCTTCTCCACCCAGGGAAGAACCTATCTCTCCTTCGTCTCCAACCAAACATGAACCTGTTACGACTTCACCATGCTTTGGGCCCGAGACTACTACACCCGTCTCACCTTCAGTCCCACAACCGTCGACGTCTTCTCAAGAGCCTAAACTTCATCCTGCATCTTCTCAGCCATTTTCCCGACCAGTGGAGAGACTCGAACTTCTCCCTTCTAGGAAAGTGGAACATCAGGGATTATGGGACTGTCTCATAGCCCTTCAACAAGCCCGAGCCCTCTCATCTCATGCTACTAATCCTCCCATGGCAGAACCTCCTAAGACTATCAACAAAAATCAGATTTCTGCCTCTAGACCATCTACATCTCCATCAACCTCATCAAAACCAAAACCCTCATCTACTCTGCCTAAACCTATCAAATCACTTGGCGTTCGCCCCGTCTCCAACCTCACTCATCCACAAGTGAAGGTGGACTTAAACCAAACTTCAACTAATAGTAGTCTTCAACCTAAATCACAAAAGACTGCCAAACCGCAGAGGCGAATGCCTCCTCTTCCATCACCATTGCCCTCCATTTTGGGCCCGCATCCTTCAACCCTAACTAGAATCCTTTCCACTCCAACCTCTAATCAAAACCGATTGCCTCCTTTGCTTCCTTTACCAACCACTAGCCTACCCTCTCCCAAAAGGGTGATACCTCTCATGAAGAGTGTACCGTCTCAGCCTGTCATCGCACCATCAACCCAGAAGGTGGTACGAAAACCCCCTCCAACTTTGCCCAAGCAAAAGTCACCGACATCGCATACATCAATGAGCACAGATCCTTTAGTGGGTTCATACTCTTTAATCTTGAAACAACTTTTGCAAACTTCTAGCATAACTCTTCCACCCATCAAGCCTTTCCAACCTCTCGGGTCTAAACCCTCCTAGTTCGACGACACGAAGATTTGTTTATATCATCGTACACCAGGACATGACACCAAGACTTGCTGTGCCCTCAAGGCTGTCATTCACCGTTATGTGGAGAAAGACACTCTTCTCTTTGAGGACACTTTCGATCGCCCCCTGACTCCTTCTCATAAACCTTCTACCTCTTTAAATCCATCCACATCTCATCAACCGGTTACAACCCCTTCATCATCTTCACCTCCCATCTTTGAAATCAATGCCATTCACATCACCACTAGGTCACAGAAGGACAAGGCGAAAGAAAAAGCCGCCATTCCTTGGACCTACCCTTTTGTCAATCCACCTCAACTGCCTAAGCCTAAGATTTCTATCCTTGGCGCGCCTCAACCCTCCTCTTCTTCTTCTTCTGGACCAATCCACGACTCCATGTTGAAACAGCTTCACCAGACGCCTGTGAAGATGTCCCTCTATGATCTCATCCAAACCTCACCGCAACATCGTCAGGCCCTCATCCAAGCCCTACAGGCAGCGGAGGTCCAACTTGAGGATCCCCAGCCACTTGCTGCCCTTGTCCACTCCTTAGCCCCTATCGCCTCCATTACATTCAGCGATTCTGAGATTCCCACATCCAACACAGAAGATTAGGACGCTGCCCTCTTCATCACTGCCTATATCGATCAGACATGGATTAAACACGTTATGATCGATGGGGGCGCTAGCATCAACATCATCTCCACCCATGCCTTTGATCAGTTGGCTCTTCCCAAGAATTACATCTCCAAAACTGACGTGATCTTGCACTCTTTCAATGACACTACTACCACGACCATTGGCACAGTCATCCTTCATATTCACGTTGGTCCACGCACAGTCCCAGAGCTCTTCTACATCATCGAAGGAGAGTTCAAATACAACATCTTGCTGGGCCGACCCTGGATCCGTGCCATGTCCTGTGTCCCCTCCACCCTGCACCGTTGTGTGAAGTTTGAGCATGACGGACAAGTCCACACCATTCCTACTGACCCTTCACCCTTCAAAACATGCAACACCACCTACTGTCCAAATGATGTCCTCATTCCTATCAAGCCGTCAACCCCGGCACTGCTTCCATCTGCAGAAGCTTCGACTAGTTCGGAACAGGCGGTCGCCCTTACACCTCCCCTTCAAGCGACAACCACAGACCCCATGGAAGATGTCTTCTAAAGACTTTCATTGGGAGAATATCACTTGCTGGCTTTAGACATGTTCCAAACTCCACAAGAGTATGGACGCCTTCATCACAGCCCCAGCTACGACCATCAGATAGGGATGATCATACCTTATGGTCCCCCTCACCTTTGCACCAACCTCATCTATGGGGGGCTTAATCAAGCTCCTCTTGACGGTAATCCTCTTTCTTCACCTCAACCTTTCACATCAGATTTCTCGTTTCTTAGCAACCTCGCCTTTGCACACACTTACCTTTACAGGTGTGCATGGAAGGGTTTTGGTTTCGAACGCTATGAGCAGGGCTCCCATCAGCCTATCCAACCGCTAAATGATGACGATGCCGAGAAACGGTATGGTCTGGGATATCACGACCCCACTCAAGACCCTTTAGACCTTTGTCCTAAACCAATCCTTGACCAATTTCCTCCACACTCACCTATTTCGCCACCTTCACCTATGGAGTCAGTGGTTTCCATTCCTCCTAGTTTTTTTTTTCCATAAACACCATTCACCTGAACCCCTTGACTTATCAGCTCAATGGGGTGTCCAAATCTCTCCCTCTCATTCTTCCCAGCATGATCGAAGATGAGTCGGCAACCATCCACACTGTTCATTGCGTTGACGATGATGCCATTCTTTCTTACATGGGCGCTGACGATTCTTTCATCCAGCGCTCCCTCCCTTCTGAGACCCAGGTTATGTTAAATGAATCAACCATTGACATCAACCTTCCTTCTTCTGATGTTCCTCATGTCTTAAAGATTGGCCAATCTTTAGACGCTCAGGAGCAGCTTGACTATACCCATTTCCTCTCCGACCATAGCAAGGCCTTTGCCTGGACTTACAGTGATATGCCTGGCATCGACCCCACCATCGTTACCCATAACATTGTCACCAAACCAGAGGCTAAGCCTGTCAAGAAAAAGCTTTGAAAGATGCATCCTCACGTTGCCCTCCTTGTCAAAGAGGAACTTCAGCGCCTCCTTTCTGTCTCCTTCATCCAGCCCATCGACTATCCACAGTGGGTCTCTAACATCGTCCCAGTCACCAAGGCAACTGGGGGGATTCAGATCTGCACAGACTATCGCGACCTCAACCTAGCCTATCCCAAAGATGACTTTCCTCTTCCTAACATCGACCAGCTTGTTGATCTTACGGCCGGCCATGAGATGCTATCTCTTATGGACGGGTTTTCAGGATACAATCAAATCCTGATCGCTCTGAAAGATCAGCACAAGACTACTTTCATCACCCCATGGGGGACTTTCTGCTATCGAGTCATGCCTTTCGGCTTGAAAAACACAGGCACCACTTATCAGCGCGCCATGACCTACATTTTCCATGATCTCCTCCACAAAATCATGGAGGACTATGTGGATGACCTGCTCGGCAAGTCCAAGCTTCACCGCGACCATCTGACCATTCTCAGAATCATCTTTTCTCGTCTTCTTCAGTACCATGTTCGTCTTAACCCCAAGAAATGTGTTTTTGGGGTCCTCGCTGGCAAGGTTCTCAGCTTCATTGTTTCCTTCCGTGGCATCGAGATAGATCCCGCCAAGATCCGCGCTATCCTTGAAATGCCTCCCCCGACTAATCTCAAGCAGCTTCGCAGTTTGCAAGGCAAGCTCCAGTCCATTCGTCACTTCATCTCGCAGCTTTCAGATTGCTGTCAACCTTTTCATCATCTCCTTAAAAAGGACATCATTTTTACATGGGATAAGAACTATCAAGAGGCTTTTGAAGCCTTAAAATGCTATCTGGTCTCTCCACCAGTCCTCATTCCACCGAAAGATGACCAACCCTTCTACCTTTATATCTCAGCCACTCACCATTCGTTAGGTGCCATGATCGTGCACCGAGACGAGCATCACCGTGAGCAAGCAGTCTATTACATCAACTGAACACTGGTCGACTATGAAACTCGGTATACCCATATCGAGAAACTCTATTTGGCGTTAGTCTTTGCTGCTACTAAGCTTTGCCACTATCTTCTTAGTCACAAAACCTTTGTCATCACCCACACCGACCCTCTCAAGTATATGCACTCCAAGCCATATCAGAATCAACGTATGGCTCGGTGGCTCATGCTGCTTGCTGAGTTCGATCTCGAATTCATCCAACAAAAATCTATCAAGGGGTAAACCATCGCTGATCAACTAGCAGATGCCCCTCTTCCTGACAATCAACCTCCGTAGTGTGAATTCCCTGATGAGTCTATCGCTGCACTTTACTTTGATGACACCACCTATCAGATGACTATGTTCTTTGACGGTTACAAATGTCAACTAGGTGGGGGTGTTGGGGTTATTCTAATCCCATTCGAAGGAGAGCCCATGCCTCTGTCTTTTAAACTCGACTTTGATTGTACCAATAATATGGCCGAATATGAGGCCTTAATTTTGGGACTTCAGACCGCCCTCTCTCTCAGCATCAAGTCCATCAACATCTTCGATGACTCACAGCTCGTCGTCAATCAGGGCAACGGTTCATACCTCTGTAAAAATGAAATTTTACAAAGGTATAAAAACCGTGCTGACTTTTTCCTTGCATCTTTCGACCATTTCCTCTTGCAGACTGTTCCTCGATCCACAAATAAGTTTGCTGACACCATGGCTTCTCTTGCTTCACATATCCCATCTTCCTCATCTACATCCAGACTTTTTGTCATGGTGCGTCGTGTGCCATTGCCTTCATATATCTCTCCTCACATTCATCATGTCAACACTATAGACCCTAGTCCACAAGATGCTTGGTATAAGCAACTTGTAGACTTCTTATCTTTCTCTGTCATTCCTCCCAACCTCTCTAGTAATGCACGACGAGCTTTTATCAAGCGTACCACTCGCTATACCATGCTAGGGGGTCTTCTCTATAAGTGAGGCTTCGACGGCCTCCTTCTTCGCTGTCTCACCTCCACTGAAGCATCTCAAGCCATTCAACAAGTCCATGACGGGATTTGTGGCAGACATTTTAGTGGGAATTTGGTTGCCAAGCGCATCCTTCATTTGGGCTATTATTGGCCTACCCTTCATCAAGACTATAACGACTATGTTTGGCGTTGCATCAAGTGTCAACAGCACTCTAACTTGCTTCATCTCCCCAGTCACGCCTTACAAATTACTCAGGATTTCTGGCCTTTTTCTCAATGGGGTTTAGATCTCATCGGTGAGATTAATCCTCATTCGTCTCTTCGTCATCAATCCATCATCACAGCCACTGAATATTTCACCAAGTGGGTGGAAGCCATTCCTCTCGTTTCCACAAAAGCCGACAAGATCATCGACTTCATCAACACCCACATCATCTGTCATTTTGGTGTCCCTCATAAAATCATCATCGATAACGGCAAGTCCTTTAAAAACAAAACTATCCAAAAGCTATGCGACTCCTTCGGTATCAAACTCAGTTTCTCTTCGCCTTACTACCCACAAGCAAATGGGCAGGCCGAGGCTTCCAACAAAATTCTCACCAAAATTCTCATGAAAGTGGTCAGTGACACAGGCAGGGATTGGCACATTCACATTCCCTTCGCTTTGTGGGCCTACCGCACTAGCATCCGAACCTCTACGGGTGCTACTCCTTTTTCTCTCGTGTACAGAACAGAGGCTGTCTTACCTCTCGAAGTACAGATCCCATCTCTCTGCATTTCTCTACATGATATCCTTTCTAATGATGACTTTCATCAAGATCGCTTAGCTCAACTTGAGTTACTTGACGAACACCATCTTGCTGCCCTTAATCATCTCCATGTCTATCAACATCGCATCAAACGCACCTATGACAAAAATCTGCGAGAACGAGATTTCAACATCGGAGACCTCGTCCTCAAAGAGAATCAACACGTGACCAATATGGAGCGAAGTAAATGAGGCAAGTTTGCTCCTAATTGGCTCGGACCTTTTATTATCACGCACAAGTATGGATCAGGGACTTACCGTCTATCTTCTCTTGATGGATGCCCAGAACCTGAGCCTCTTAATGCGTTGCATCTGCGACTGTTCTACTGCTAGTCGAGTACTTGTCCACTTGACACTTAACTTGAGCTCGTCCCTTGAGCAATCCTCATCCTCTTAATCCTACCTCCTTTCAACCCTATTCCTCTTAACAATTCCTATAACCCCTTTTATGCTGTATGGATGCTTTGTCCTCATAAAAGGGAGCCCTTGACCTTCTATAATCTTGTCCATGACTCACATTTCTGTCAAAACAAATCAAGATGTCACAATATCCATGGTCACTATATCAATATCAAAAAACAAAACAAAACAGACTGCTCCCTCGAAGGAAAGCTGTACTATCATTGCTGTAATTAATAGACTGCTCCCTCGAAGGACAGCTATTCAAAAGCCCTTATATTAAACAAAAATCTAGACCACTCCCTTGAAGGATGGCTATGACTCAATCTGGCAATAAACAGCACTATTTTAGAAGCTTCCCGCATTGATCAGCTTCACAACCTGACCACCAAGCAAACGACATCTCTATGCAGGCTTCCCGCATTGATCAGTCTGCGCTAAAAAAAAAAAAAATAAAAAAAATAAAATTGAATGAGTCATGGACTTGACTTATAGTTGTCTCAGGGTCTCCTATAAAAAGGGGCATCGTTATCTTTGCTCTTAAAATGGGTTACCCTTCTTCCTCCTCCTATCACCTGCTCAAGGGACTTCGAGCTCACTTTAATGTCGAAGTGATTCGATTACCGCTCTAACATAATTACGGTCAACGACGTCACGCATGAATGGGGCTCTTGGTTCTCATAACCCCTATCTATGCTATCTTTTTGGTCCTTGTCAATGAAAGAGCAATATGCCTTTCACATATCTTTCACTTTGCTCACCTTTAACCAAACCTTTTTCAACTAAAACATTCTCAGACCAACAACTCGACAACATGACATTATCATCACCCTTGTCATTTTCACATAGTTTCTATGGACACCAGTACACATGGAAACTATTGACCAGACCCAATTTATGTTAAGCATAAACCAATACTTGCTAAAGCATAAATCAACCTTCATTCATTTTTAGCATACATCCATCACGACTATGGAAACTTGCTAGGGATGAAAGCCTTTCGACCAATTCTACAGAATACACCATCTGTAGCATCGTCTTATCCTCATCTTCCCCTCATCATTTTGACACTTGACCACATCCAATCATCGACCAATCTATCAACCATTTTAACCACCTGTCTACCACTCGGACCCTTTGTCTGAACTACATTGGTCTGAGGCCCTATCACCAGGGCTATGTAGGCAGCACTCAGTTGACATGGGGTCTTCTGAGGTTAGCTCGACCATTCTCATTTGTTCATCTCTCTGATGGACAAGCCTTCTTTCCTTCTTTTAACCATAATCTTGTCCTTGACCATGACCGATTTTATCCCTTTGACCCTCCCTCCCTTCTAGGGAAAACTACATTGGCCTGAGGCCCTATCACCAGGGCTATGTAGGCAGCACTCAGTTGACATGGGGTCTTCTGGGGTTAGCTCAACCACATCCTTTCGTCCATTCCTCCCCTCGACCACCAACCATTGGAGATCATGCCTATCTCCTCTGACCTCGACTACTTCCAAGACACTGTTGCCTTGGTTGTTTTTGCATGTATGCTACCTCATGACTGGTTAGCAAAATTGTGCGCAGACCTTTTTGGACCCTCACAAGTATAGGATCGCAAACTGGTTGATCCGCCCTACTTATGGCTTTTTCATGTTTCTAGGAGCACTTCCTGAGCCTGGGATACCTGGAACACGATGACCATTTGGAGCTTCAGCTTAGATTGAGTGACCCGATCAGTAGATGACTAAATGCTGGGGCCCAGTTATTTCAATTTTGGCACTCCTCGACCCTTGACCTATGACACTTTTGACCTGACCATCTCGTGCAGTGGTATGCACGCAATCACGACTTTTGCAGCATTCACCCTCACCCCTTTTTCATCCACTCTTTGTCAAATCAGCACCCAATTCTCGGTTCCCTTCCCTCGACTCCTACTTTGAGGGGGAATACCTCATCCATAATCGGGGCAACCTATCCACTTCCTATTTTTGTCTTGCAGTTCATTCGAACAACCAACAAGACGAAATCAACCTTATCCCTCACCTGGGGCAATCACTCCTATTTTTGTCTTGCAGTTCGTCAGAACAACCAACAAGACAAAAAGGGGCAAATGTAGACACTAAAATCGTGTCGACTCCCTTGGTCATTCCCCGTCTTATTCTTCTTCACTTATTTAACCCTTGTCGATCACTTGTTCCACCAACCTTGACCCTGGCAGCATGTAACAATGAGCAGAGAACTAAAAGCTAGACTCTGTCCTCATTGTGCATCTGCCAATGACGGTCTTTACCCGGCCGATGTCGCAGACGTCGGTCACTTATCGGTCGACATCGGCAATCCTGCCGACGTCGGTCACCATCCCGTTATCCGTTATCAGTTACCATTCGGTTCTCGATCGATTTCCCGAAACAATTTTCGAACCGTCTCTCGAAACCGTCCCCGGGCCTTCATCAGAATCAACCCGATCATTCAATCTCCTCTCCGAACTCCAGCATCCTTCAACTCCAGCATCCACCAACTCCAGCGTTCGTTTCAATCCAGCACTGCATAGACAACTTCAACTATGACTTTCATCACGGCTTCTGACAGGTAAGTATTTTCTATGTTTATTTTCATTTTCTTTCTGATTATTAGTTATTCATTATTTCTATCATCCCGAATCTTCTCCCTTCTTTACATCCTTGTTCATAACCCCAGACTCTGTCCAAACCCGACCTTACTTTCCCCAGACCCTATCCTGACCTTATCCCGATTCCATCAGACCCTATCCCGACCCTGTCAAGACTCTGTCCCGACTCTCCCAGACTTTCTACAACTCTGTCCAGAACCTGCCCTGATCGACGCTGGTCACTTCCCCGACTGACGACGGCACCTCAACTGACGTCGGCACTATCCTTAACCGACGCCGGCGACTGTGCAGAACAGTGCTGCTTATCAGGTACACATTTTAATTTTTTGTCATTTATTTCTATCATTTTATCTTTTATTATCTACTTGCATCCAATATTCTGCTTTTTATCAGTGGGTTGATATCCTTCTAGGAAGTCTTCGTACTTCCGGGATCGGGCGTTCGCCTGATAACCCACCATATCTTTGACTAACATCTTTCCGTGTTTTAGTCTCTTTTTCGTAGGTGTCATTCCTCCACAGCCAAAGAGGAGAATCTTCCAACGTCTGATTTTGGTGCGCTCGACTTTATCAGGTACTTCTAGCCTTGACCATTTTCTTTCAGTTTCTTATTTCTTCTTTGAATGTAGAAAGCAATTTTGCATAGAAACACTATCTTCTATCATCTCTAATCCTCACTCAACCTAAGGAGGGGAAATCTTTCTTCCTTTATATCTCAGCTACAAACCATGATCTAGGTTCTATGCTTGCCCATTGAGATGAACATCACAAGGAATAGGTTGTTTATTATATAAGTCATACCCTTGTAGAATATGAAACACATTATTCACATACCAAAAAACTATGCCTAGCATTGGTCTTTGTAGCCTCTAAGATTTTCCACTACCTACTTAACCACAGGATGTATGTCATTATGAATACCAACCCCCTTAAGTTTATGTATTCTAAGCCTTATCAAAATCGATGAATAGCTAGATGAATCATGCTTCTAGATGAGTTTGATCTAGAATTTCTCCATCAATAGTTTGTTAAAGGATAGATTATTGTTGATTAATTAGTTGAAGCATCTCTTAGTGATAACCAACTAATCAATTGTGAATTTCTTAATTAATATATCACATCCACTTCCCAATTAGTCCTAGAATATCAAATGACTCTATTCTTTGATGGATCCAAATGTGAATGAGGAGGTAGTGTAAGAATTATACTAATCCCTTCTCAAGGTATTCCCATGCCTTTATATTTTAAATTAGACTTCAATTGCACCAATAACATGGTTGAATATGAATCATTGATTATAGGCCTCCAAACTACCCTTGCACTAGGATTTAGATCCCTTAATATCTATGGGGATTCTCAGCTAGTGGTCAATAAAATTAATGGTATATATCAATGCAAGCATGATATCCTCTAAAGATATAAGACCTTAGTTGATAAGATCTTATCCACTTTTGAATGGTATTCAATATAAAATACTCCTAGGTCAACTAATAAGTTCACTAATACTATGGCATCTCTTACCTCTTTTATCCCATCCTCATCTCAAGATTCCAAGCTATTTGTCCTTATCCATCAAGTTAACCAGCCTTCCTACATGATAACTAATCTTTCATCTACCAATAATATCAAGGAAAACCTAGAGGAGCCATAATATGCACAAATATTGACTTATTTTTCTATATGACTATCTTTTCCCCATTTATTTAAAGGTGTCAAGCATGTCTTTCAACAAAAAGCTGCCCACTATACTATATTAGGGGGTGTTCTCTATAAGCATGGTTTCAATGGAATTCTTCTTCATTGTCTCCAAAATCATGAAGCTACCTTATCTATACAATAAGTACATAATGGGTCATATGGTGGACACTTTAGTGGCCATGCAATCGCTAAAAACATATTATGTCTAAGCTATTATTGGCCCATTCTAAATCAATATTATTGTGCATATGTTAAGAGGTGTGTAAAAAGTTAGTAGCATGCAAACTTATCCCCTGTCTCTAGTAAATACTTGTAGGTATCAAGAGACTTTTATCCATTCTCCAAATGGGGGCTTGATCTTATAAGGCAAATAAACCCTAAGTCCTCTCAACATCATAGCTTCATCATTACTGCTATAGAATACTTCACCAAGTGGGTGGAATTTGTGCCACTTATCTTGACCAAGGTAGAAAATATTGTGGAGTTTATCCACCATCATATTATTTATCATTTTGGAATTCAATATAAAATAATCACAAATAATTTAAAATCTTTTAAGAATAAGAAAGTCTAGGCACTATGTGAGTCATTTAAAATAAAATTAAGTTTTTCCTTGCCTTACTATCCTCAAGCCAATGGTCAAGCTAAAGCATCTAATAAAACCCTAGTCAAAATCCTAACCAGAGTCATTAATGAAGCTAGGAGGTATTGGTATCTTTGTATCCCTTTCACCTTGTGGGAATACCAAAATAGTATTCAAACCCCTATGGGTGCTACTTTTTCCCTAGTCTATGGTACAAAAGTTGTACTTCCTTTGGTAGTCCAAATTCCCTCTATTCATGTTTCCCTTAAAGACATAATTTTTTATGAGGATTTTCATCAAGAGCATTTATCCCATCTTTAGTTCTTAGATGAGCATCATATGATAGCCCTCAATCACATTTGTATATATCAAGAATGACTAAAACAAGCATATAATCAACATGTAAGAGAACAAGAATTTAACATTGGAGACCTTGTACTTAAATAAAATCAACATGTCACTAATATGGAATAAATTAAAAGTTGTAAATTTACTCCTAATTGGCTTGGGCCATACATCATAACCCATAAATATGGATTTGGGGCATATCATTTGGCCTCTCTTGATGGTAAACAAGAATGAGAACCTCTCAATGCATTGCATTTGTATCTCTTATATAGTTAATAAATCTTGGCTCATCTTGATTATATTATCTTAAATATTATCATATCCTCCTATCCTAAAATACCAAATAATGATATGATAGTTATGTGGTTATCCAATAGTCAGTATAACCATAACCTTGAATATGAATATCCCAACTCTATTCATAGCATTCTCTCATGGATATGTTTTCACCTATAATGGGATAAATCCCAAATCATTATTTCCCTTATTTCTTAAATTTTGTCAATTTTCAAGATAACATAATCACCTCATGTCAACTCATGGAAACTATCCTAAGGTATATTTTTATGCCAACTTGTATTACTATCGTTGAGATCCAAAAATCATGTAAGTAGTAAAAATCAAAAATATTAAAATGGGATAAATAAATAAATAAATAGACTAATCCCTTGAAGTACAATTATGATCAAATATAAAGGCAAATAATAGACTGATCTCTTGAAGGATAGTTGTGCAAAAACATCAGAATGTAGACCACTACCTTGAAGGATGGCTACTAAGCAGAAAACTTATTCCATTGATTATTTTTTAAATTATGCCACTTAAAATCCTTAAAAGAAACAAATCAATAAAATAAATCATCAAAAGAAGTATCCCAATAAATCTTCCCATATCGATCAACTTTTTGATTGTAGGATTCCCATATTGATCAGTCTACACATTGGCATAAAATTGATCCCTAAAAGATAAATCCTAATTTTGAAATATGGTGTGAAGAAGGATATCTCTAATGCAATCCATCCCCCATCCCACCAAAATAATATAATTTTAATAAATGACCAAGGTTAAATCTCTAGCTAACCTAGGCTGTGTTAAAATCGATTATCATCTAGCTAAGGATGCATAAGCCATGTGTATGAGAGATTCTCTTTTTGGTTATGGTCCAAGTCAATGTTGAGAAAATCCATAATATATAATCACTAAAAGCTATATAAAATCACAGCCATTAAACATTAAAGTCTATCTATAATCCATAATCATAATCCATTTAGTAAAACATAACTCATGATATAACATAATCCATAATCATCATTAAGCATAATCCATAATCATAATCCATTTATTAAAAACATATCTCATGATATAACATCCATAATCCATAACATGTAAAATCCATAAACATCCATAACATATAAAATACATAACATCTAATTTATAATCCATCGCATCACATAATCAATAAAAACATAACATATCCATAGGCATTAGTAAATCCATAAATAAATACACATGATCCATCCATAAATAATGTTTGAATACACACACACACACACACACACACACACACACACACACACACACACACACACACACACACACACACACACACACACACACACACACATATATACACACACACATACACATAAAGAAATACATATGATCCATCCATAAATAATGTTTGAATATATATATATATATATATATATATATATATATATATGTATGTATGTATGTATATATGTATGTATATATGTATATGTGTATATATGTGTGTGTATATATGTATACACACACACACATATATATACATATATACATCTATATATGTATATATGTGTATATGTATATGTGTGTATATATATGTGTATATATGTATGTGTGTATATATATATACATATACACACACACACATATATATATATATATGTCTATATATATATGTATATGTAAATATGTATATATATATATATGTATGTATGTATTTATATGTATATGTATGTATGTATGTATATATATATATATATACACACACACACACACATATATATATACATATATATGTATATGTGTGTGTGTGTGTGTGTGTGTGTGTGTGTGTGTGTGTGTGTGTGTATGTGTGTATGTATGTATGTATACACACATACACACATCAAATGTCTGTACAAATGTCACAACACAAATAAAATGGGGATCTTAGCCTATATAATATGATCTACTCCATGAAATCAATCTTATTGAGGTGAATGTTATCACCTCCCTCATCATCTCCTCCTTGACTCATTACACTCCTTCTACTCGTAGACCCCCCAAGAGTCCTCTAAGATATACTACGCCTAGCCACATGTGAAGCAAACTAAGCAACATCTGGTAGCTATCTCTATACTATCCTCTCATAATAAGGCATCTTGACAAGCAAATCCTTATACCTTTGGAGTGGTATCATATATGTAGGAGTAACACTAGATCCTTCAATATCTAGAGCTATTCTCTCTACCAAAGCATAACTCATCTACTCTAGCTCTACTCGGTACCTATCTCACTCTTGTATGGCCTAGTCATGCTAACCTCTAATGCTATCTAGATCACCTTATAATGTGGCAATCTAATCTTATAAAGTATCATGGGTTGCTCATGCCTCCTATAGCTTAGCCCTTAGTGTATACTTCTCATCAATAACTATAGCCACATCTATATGATTAGGTATAGGGGCATCCTATAATGGTACATCTCCTATGGGTACATCAATGGCATCTTTCCTAACCTCTTCCTCTATCCTCACTCTCCTCTCTCATCTCCTTAATAACCACCTCCTATTGAGGTCTCATAACTCTCTCTTATCTCCTCACCATCTCACCTATAAACCATGCTGCATAATCATCCATATAACCAAATATCATCCAGGTCAGTAGTCATGGGTTCCTCTTATGGCCCCATCAAGACCATTGAGGTATTTGGAGTAAGCCAGTCAAGCTCTACATCATCCTACCTATACACACATAGGGAATTGGTATATCTTGTAGCAACCCAAACTGATGATGGACCCTATCAAAATAGAATAGCTCCAGATCTTCCAACCATTATCCATGTACCCATAACTCTTGGGAAACATACCCCATCTCCACAAATAAAATAGGTCATGCTAAGAAGTGTACATATGGCCTCTAGATAGCATCTCCTATATGTAAGTCACTGAAAACCTATCTATAGTATGATAGATCACATACTACCCTATCTATGTATAGAACCATTAGGTCTTCCTTCCACCAAAAAAACCTATACTATAAACCATGCCTCTAAAACTAATCTATGGGGTCCCTGTGGGGAAAATCACATGAATGTAATCATATACCTAGCAATGTACTACACAATTATTGTCTAGTCCTGATCTATGCTTAGTGTACCATCCCAAAAACTCCCTATAGATCTACCCCAATAGTGTGGGTGCCCAATCAAAAATGGTCTTAAACTGCACCATATTTTTTATGACACTAGTAAATCTCTATGGTAGTCATCCTCTCACAAAATTAGGTAAAACATAATAGGTTAGTGCCAACATCATCATCTTTAGCACTAGTCTCTCCACAGGGTCTTGGTCATACAAGGGTTGGAATGAGAACCCCCTAGCAAAAAATTTGATATCCAGAGCATCCTCACTATATAATTATGATTGTGCAATCCTTCACCTAACCTCATCCATAGTATAACTAGGGGATCCCTAAATCAACACTCATAAAATCTGATGGATGTCCTCAATGGTGATGGTTATCTCACTGATCGGTAGCCAAATGTGTTGGTGGTATAATCCCACTACTCTAGTAAAGCCACCATCATGCCAATATCTTGATGGATATGGTGATAATGGTGTATCCCTCCAAATCCAATAGTATTAAGATGGGCTCAGTCCTTGTCACTCATGAACTCTTGTAGTTGCATCAATAGTGGAGGGATCATATCCCTCATCGTCAATAGCTCTTGTGCCTATCAAAAAAATATTTTTGGTTAATCAAGAGCCTATTTTTCTTGATTTATATCAATCTTATAAGGATCAATGTTGATTTACCCAATCAATGTTGATCCTTATGGATCATAGTCAATCCACATGGGGAACATCGATTCATATGGATCAACATTGATTCCCTCCCCCCTAAAGAATCCTCCCCTAAGTCGTACATTCCTAAAATACAAAAAAAAATAAAAATCACAACCTACCTACCCTCCCCACCCACAAAATTTTTCAACCAAAAAATTTCCTAAATAACACACAAAAAAACAAATTTATCAAGCAAAAAAAATCAAAATAACTAAAATAATAAATTTCCCCAAAAGTGCATTTTTCCTGCCTCATAGTGAATTCGTCATCTTCATCTACTCCCACTCACCTCCATTGTCTCTCATTTAAGCTTGAAAGGTGGAAAAACATCAAATTTTGATCTCAAATACTTATTCACGTCTATATCTAAATGAGACTTATGCCATATTAGATGCCTATTTATAGCCTTTCCAATGATTAACATCAATTACTCCAATCAATGTTGATCCCTTGAATCAACATAGATCCCTTGTGTATTGATGTTGATTGTCTTAGCTTGTGAAATTTTTGCACATATGGACCATTTCACATACTCCTAGTCTAGCTCCCAAGCCCCATCTTGTTGTGTTTTCTACCACTATCTCATTTTTATGTCATATTACCCTTTATATTTGAGGATTTTGACCCTTTGTTAGTTCCCCAATCTCTTTAGAGCATAACCCTTTTTCATCATCTTACCATTGTAATATCTTAAGGGTATATTTTATCCCAATAACTTTCATATATAGGTAACACATACACCATACACACACCAAATGTAATGGTCTGCAATTCCTATATTTTGTTCTCTTTCTATCCTTTTATTAAGCCTATATGTCTTAGTTCTAACATTTTGTTACTTGATTATGTCTTTGGGGCATTACTGCTTGCATCACTTTTTATCTTATTAAGTGTAACCTTTGAACTTTCTTGAGCCATCCACACTTTTATTTGTCCATTGATATCTTCCACTTGTCTATTTCCACTCATCCACATTTGTTTTTACCTTCCATCTTTTTCAAACACATCATCTATTCCATCTCACTTCTTGATTCCTAATTTGAGGGGGGATACCTCCTCACAATAAACTTGGGGCATTTAGTACCTTATAGTTTTTGTCTTTTAGCATGTTATTGCATATCGCTCCATAAAAAGGGGAAAATGTACATGCTTGTTTTATATACCCTTGTGTATTAACATGGTGCATCATCACGTTACCCTTCCATTCCTAGCATAATGGCCCCATTCATAATTATTTGAAATAATTACATTAACCTCACCCATTTACCTTTACCACATGAATTAATAGAGTTACTTACTACATTCAAATACTAATTAACCCTATTTTACTACCCCTAACCATAAATTCATAAAAATAAATAAAAGAACCCTCCTAACCTCCCAACAAACCCATCCCATGGTTTAAACAACCAAACAACTTAGAAGTTGGTTAAACATATATTTATCCTATAAATAACCCTTTTGAATGGCCTAGAGATTACCTCCACCCATTTTGGGCAAATCAGCATCGATTCTCCAAGATCAACACCAATCAGCCCAGAATGACATTGATCCATAAATATATAGTGAACCTCCTTAGCTCAAGAGAGATGCACAATGCTTTTGACTTCAAACCTCTACTAGATTTTTCTTGGAACCTATGTATGGACATTGTCAACACTTTGCCATTTTGTGGAACCTCTATTCATGTAACTATCAAGGTATTTCGAAGGTTTTTTAGCATAATTTTATAGTCTTTTTATTTGCATGTTTTCAAGCCATTCAAGGTTAGTATTTTCCATTAATTAATTCATATTTAAAGATTTATATCTTTTTCACCTCTATTTTAATATTTCCATTCAATTTTCATCATTTTTTAATTTTACAAGTCATTATTATCGCATGTTTTTATAGTTTAGCATTTTTCTCAAAATTGATGCTAATCCACTTAAATTGAAATTGATCCTGCAGGATCATCATAGATCTATGCTAAACTATTAAAACAATCTTGAAGTCTATTTTCATAACATTCACAATACTAAAAACCTATTAAATCATGCATGTTATTTTTTAATAATATGTCTTTCACATGTGGATGACTCTGCCAAGGGAGAGATTGAGGCTTGATAGGTTTACCTTCAAGGTAAGTATTCCTAAACTCTTTCTCCTCTTTGTTAAATTAGATATATTTGAATTTGTTAATTTATATGCTTATTTATCCATGCATTATGATTTCATCTACATTGACTTGAGTAGATATCTTATATGCATGTTTAATTTTATGTTTTTTATCCCCATTTTGTGCCACATGCTTTGGTGAGCACTAGGTTATATTTTACTTTACTTTGTTATTAACTTTGTGAATAAGAAAACATAGGACCTAGCTAGGGTTTATTAGATAATGTTAATTGACTAGAGGATTTGGAACCCTCTCTCATGATATTTTTTGTGGTAATGGACCCCTTGGTTAGGTCTAGAAGATCCATCTTGGTCATGACCTTGATTATCTAAGTGTACCAACAATCATAAGGGTGAGTGTGATTTATCTTCTTTGATCTAGGATTGATTTATAGATCAACTTCAATTTCCCTTTTATACATTTTGGTGAACCTGATGTGAATCTAACCCTTGAAGTTTTTGTTTCATTTATTATAATCTATTATATAATTTTATTTTTATGGTATTGGATCAAACCTATCGATACAATCTAATAATATGTGCACATGTTTAACACATAGTCACTCTGATCATCTCTATATTTCTCTATATATTACTTCACCAACAATAAGAATTTTGATTGATCAACTCATCTTAGTTCTCTTTTTCAACCATAGTTTTATTGATTTAATCAATCTAGTTAACTCTATTAGTATGTCATTTTTAGCATATAGGTATGCAAAATTCATTGACCCAATAAACTCTATTATTAGAATGTCAAAATTATCTTATGAGTAATAAAAAATAAAAAATATAAATATAAAATTCAACATCCTAAAAAATTAGTAGGTTCATTCTTACCTTCTTAGACATTTCTATTCTTCATTTACAATATTGATTTTCATAATTTTTAGTCTATAAAATTTTAACCCTACATTGAACTGGGTTGAATAGGTCGACACAATTTTGTATCATGATTTCCTATCTAGAAGATATTCAAACTTTTTGACTATGTTCTTTTGGATCTTGCTTCTACAAATAACATCGACCCTGTCGACTCTATTTTATACTATTTGTATATAGTGTCTCTTGAACTAACTTTGTACTCTTCAAAAACAAAGGAATTAACCTATCTTTCTAGTAATTAATTCAATTTTCATTTTTATTGATTTCTTGCTTAGACTAACAAACATAGACTAAATAAGAGGTTTTTAATTTACCTATTTAATCACACTATTTTTATTTTTCAAACACTTCCAAATCACATAATGCCAAAAAGCATTAAATAATTTATACCCAAGGGATAACTACTTGGATTTATTCACCAAGGGGGATGCCAAATTGGTTTTCTCTCCAAGTATAAATATGTGGTTAATGGTATACATTGGCAAATCACCAAACACCCTGAGTGTTTTGAGATTGTGAAGTGAGGGGGTAGGTCCCAAAACCAATCCAGTACCATTACCATTACCAACATGAATCCATTTCAGCCTCAACTACCTAAAACTATCCTTAGATTACTTTTCTAGTTCCTTCGTAAATCCAACTCCCTATCACATTTATTTCTAAAATTTATAATATAATAACACCTATTAATGTATACTTAATAGATTATCATTTACATTCCAATTTTACTTCTTTTTATTTGCAAATTTTATGTTGTATTGCAAAACTTGTACTAGCCAACATTGCTATAAGATTTGTGTTGTGTCCTACAATTAGATCAAACACATTTGATCTAATTGCTTATGTACTTAATTGAATTTTCTTACTTATTATATTGTAAATATTTCCCTATCTTCAATACATAGTCAACCCTATTGACTTAATCTCTTATAGGATGTTTTTTTAATTTACCTTTAGTACATAGTTAACTTATCTGAATGTGTGCCTTTCAAACTCCTTCAATTTTTCCATCTAATACACACAGTCAACTAGTTTGACTATGTGATTTATAGAATGTTTTGTTTACTATCTTACAAGATTGTGTCAAATATTTTGACTCCATATCTTACCAATTTATCTTTATTTTTACACAACTTTTTAATCTCCCTCTTTTATCATGAATTTCTTATTTGACAATAATACATAATTTTATCAAACATGATGAGTTTGACCAATCCTAATAGGGATTTAAGACACATATTATGGCACCCACCATGGATCAAATCAATTTCCATGTTTCCACTCACACTACCAACTATAGGAATCCTCTCCATTCATCACCAAAACTTAACCCTTTATTCTCACTAGAATATGAGCTTGATTTAGAGTACACAACCAAAATATTCTTTTTCATGAATGAAAACCCTCAACAAAGAGTAAAAAACTATGCAACCATCTGTAATCTCATGATATGGACTCATATAAGATAACTCCATTCACCCTCCCCTAGCTTTTCCCAGTGACTTGGGGCAATCCACTTTTTGTCATCTAAATCATTCCCATGTATTATGTTTCATTTACATATCATGGCGTCATGTTATTTATCTTCTTTTACCTCCATGCCAAGTATTTATACCAACATGATAGGTTTAACTTCTAGTGGGGTTCAAAAAACCCATACCCATAGTGATGTTACTAGTGTATCTCATTCTTATACAACTTATTTTAATTCTAGTGAAACTCATGCCACTATTAGTTATTTTCCACTAGTGAGGTGCATGATAATACTTCATCTCACACTCATAGTGTCACTAAAGATATTAAAACTAACACTAATACATCACATGTTTCATCCAATAATCAAAATAACCAACTCTTATTATAAACACTTAACCAAATTCATACATTTCAAATAAATAATGCAAATCAAATGATGTAGATGAAAAATCATCTCATTCATCTCCAAAAACAACCTCATTAGGTTCTATGGGGAGTGAAAAATCTTAACTCCCCCCACCCCTCTTAGGTATTCCCATGCTAACCTTATACTATAACCACCATTTGTCAATAAAACCAGTAAACATCTATAAAATTAACCTCTTGTACCTCAAATTGATAACATTAACATAAGAGGTATCACACCCACCATCACCTATAATGGATCCACTGATCCCACTTTTAATTAAAAAAAATTTGATAACCTTTATAAAGGTTGGGTTAATATTAACACCTTCACTTCTACCAAACTATTATATAAAACATTCTTAGGATATGCTTTTGATTGGTACAATCAATTAAACCCTCATTTTATCACTAGCCTAGAAAACTTGGTCAACTCACTAGTCCAAGAATTCTAAACTAGTGATCTTTCAAAGAATAACTTAGCCCACTTTATAAATCACAAATAGCTCAAAACTGGAATAGCACAAGCATTCATAAAATAATGGAAAAATGTGTCTAATAAATGTCATCATAATATTGTGGATGAAAACCTCTTCCAATTATTCATTAATGCTCTATACCCCAAATTACAATATCAAGTTAGGAGCCTCTCTCTAAAAACCTTGGAAGAATCTCTTGACCAAGAAAATCAACAAGACTTCTTCATGCATCAATTTAAACCACTTAAACCTAAAATGGGCACTCACATGATCATCAAAAATAAAAACTAGCATTTATCTAATGATGGTGTTATCAACACCTATGACACTATACATACCATCAAAGCAATTGCTCCAAAAAATGTCATGGAGCATGCTCCCCTACTAACAACACTTCTACTTCCACATTTTATCAACCCAACCACACTAATGTGCAAAAACCACTATCCATGACATAAGTCAAAAAATGTCTTCTAAGACCTCTACCACAAGACCTTAAACCCACTACTATGAAATCATGGTATGATCCAAATAAATTTTGTTGGTTTCATGTAGTTGGGACCATTCTCATGAGACTTGTAGACAAACAATTACACAATCTTGCTATGGATTTTATTCTTGGTCTTAAATTTAATCATTAAACCCTTATTCAAAAGCATCAATAAGTCTATGACATATATTTTAAACCTCATAAAGCTAAAAATAAAAACTAATATTTAAACCAGGCTAATTCTGATGTTGATATCTACAAAGATCCTCTTCTTAACCACCAAGATAACATCAAAAAACCTACTCCTACTACTAACAATGTTGAAAGTCTTATATAACTTACTACCAATGATAAAAACATGGTTAATATGACTAACATGAGAAGATTATTTGATTTTATTAACACAAATACAACACCTACACATCACACCTCTCAACCATTCTGCATCATTCATGATACTTTCCCATCCCCTCTAATGGAATTGGGGAAAGTGAAACCTATACTTGTATAATCATAATCTCCAACCACACAACTTGATTATACCTCTCATACCATTTGTACTCTTCCCCCAACATCCACATAATAAGAAAACATACCCCAAACTTTCAATATTATTTATTCTACCCAACCACAATAAATAATTCAACCAATCACCACACAACCTAAAGTAACTTAGCCCATTTGTAAACAACCTAAACTAACCATACCCTAACAACATATATTTAAGTTTACCTCCAACCCTCCTTCTCAGGAGATCTTGAAACACTATGCACCTATATATAACAACCCTCCCATAAGTTATGATGAATGGGATCCAACTATGTGACTTTATCACTCATCTTAAATACCTTTATTAAAACTAATGATAACTTCTGCCCATCTTCGAAACTACCTAATACAATTGATGTTAAAAATGAAAATTCCTCATGTTTCTCTTATAGGATGTGAATCTAACTTATTTGGATCTAAAGATAGTATACTTAACCAATGTGAAGAGATGTCCATCCATGTTGATGAAACAATGGACACTTCTCTCTCACTTAAGTTCCCTATCACTTTCATGATTCTTGATGACATAATTCTTCATTAGATGATACTGATATATTTATTAACATCAAAATTAGTGATATCTAAGTTAATTTTTCCTTAATTGATGAAATTTTAGGCACTTGTGTTTCCTCATTTGAATTCATTAAGACACTTGGATATTTTGAATGTAATCTAAAATCTACATGTGGTACATGTCAAGGATATGACATAAGGTAAATGCCTCCTCTAGGTTGTCTTGGATTCCCATTAACATTCCTCCTATTACCATCTATGTGAAAGTTATTATATTTAACTTTTCACTTTCTTATAACATCTTACTTAGTTTACCTTGGACTCATCACATGAGAACATTCACCTCATCTGCATGCCAATGTGTTAAACTCCCTCATAATGGAGCTATCTACAAGATTCAAGGAGACATAAACCCTTAGAATTTTAAACAATTCTAAGAGCATGATGTTTTTAAAATGCATACACTTGAACCCCTACCTAGTGTCCCATTTATGGAATCCCAATTCTTTAACTATCCAATCAACTCCATTCGAGGTTATAATGGTCACCTTGAATTAATTGGGAACATTCCACCTAACCTCTTAGACTTTGATGATGATGAGTACGATGAGATACACCTCAAGATAAAAACCTCTAATATTTCCCCTCAAATCATCTCCCAAATTACTCCTTATTTTCAACCTTAATCTTATTAGCCACCTTCTGATAACATACCTTTTATTGTATATAAAATTAGACACTCTACCCATCATTCTTCCTCTAATGACAAATTCATTCCTACATGTACCATAAACTTACATATGCTCAACTATGATGATGTTTATGCTTTAGATGACCCATTTTCATTAAAATTTATCCAAGCTATAAATTCATAAGTTATTCAATATCATTCTTCTTTATTTTAGTATTTTTTTCTTATTTTATCATTTTTTCCTTTATATCACCTAATACTAGTCTTTCTATTATTTATCATAGGGTAGAGATGGATCAATCACATAGTACTTATCTAGTCATAGAAAATATCCTTAGGAGTATTTTCATGGATCATGCCATGACAAGACCTTATCACTTCACTATATATGATGACCCTTATAGTCTGCTTCCTCTAGAGATGCTAGGCACTATACTTAAACCTACTGTAGAGCTAGCCTTACCTAACAATGAGCCTAGTATAATTTTTCCTCCAAACCCACCCTTACTTGGTGAAGGCCTTATTCCATTACCATAACTTGATCCCTTTCCCACATAATGGGTATATCACCCTTATTATGATATTCATAGAATTGTTGGTCATTAGAACAAATATTACCATCCATCTCAGTCATTCTAGGCTTCTCCTTCCACTTAGTCAACTAATAGACCCCATAGTCTACTAATAAATGTATTTATTACTTTCATAAGATAAATACTCAATCTTATATCCATTACCAAAAACTTAGGTAGTACATCGACACACTGCACCCAACTACTATGTACCCTAAAGATAAGGCCATATCTATTCCCAATCTATTACAAGAGTATATCCCTAAATATGTGGAAGTATAATTTATATGTCACCAATGTCATACACATCATATCAATCACTTTATATTTATCTAGTATCATATCCATGACTTACCATAGTAAACACAATCACCATTCATTCCTTCTATAGTTTGCCCATGCAAGAAGGCTCCTCCTTCTCTGTAGGTTACACCTCCTTCTCTCCCTAAAAATACTATTACCATCGAGACATCCATTCCTCACCTTGAGTATCCTATTCATGATATCCCACATGAGAATTAATATTTGTCATCTACACCTACCTTTTCATTTGAGATGATATGGAAGGTATTCTTTGCACAAATTTCCATGAAGAATTATGAGACTCTAGATAATGTCATAATTTAGCTTCATAGAGATGTTTTTGATGTTATGGTAAATATTTGCAATCAAATATATTAGTATTTATTAACATGACATGGTGTTATTTCACATTATTCTACTTTATGAGTTGGAATGTATTTTTAAACCATATTTATATCTCTTATACACTTGACTATGTGTCAACTTGGATTTCACTTATCTATTTTACATGTATCATTATATTATGATTTATGTGTTTTATATGGTTTCATTCTCTTTAACCTTTTATTATGGAATATTATAATTATTTTAATGCATTCACTCTTATGATTATTATTTTACTTATTTCATGGATTCTTTTAGTTTCCATTTTATAATGATTGTTTGTTATCTTATTACACTAAATAATCATATAATTATTATTGTGACTTGGTTATACACCCTTGATTCCATTAGTATTCTGTCTCTACCATATGATCAGTTATAAAACAAGACTTATCATTGTACTAGTACCATATACCAATCTATTTTGGATCCCATTTCTTACCTCATATTCCTTTTACATACTAAGTATACATACGATTTAAACTTGATATTACATACTTGTTCATAGGTAAGTCTAAGTTTTTAGTTATTCATATCTCTAGTTACTTAGTCTCCTTTAAAAAAAAGTCTAAATATCATTCATGTGTATCAATTTTATCATTCATATTTTCTATTCCAAATTTCTATGGAGGAGAATTAAAAAAATTTAAAATCCAAAACATTTAAATAAAGGCAATAATACAACATGAAACATACAATTTAAAATTCTAATCACACCAAAAGACATAATTCATAGAACATATATTAATCTTAATAAAAACTCAAACTCTAAATTTATACTCATGATAGAGTTGAGGTCCATTTGGGTGTGGTAGGCTAGTAGATTGGGATATGAGAACTAAAAAAAACTATAAGTGCTACCTAATTTCTCACACAAATACCCAATATTCACAATAAACCAATGGATCTGTAAGAGGTCTTAAGGAATGAGGAACATGTTATGGGAAGGTAGGTCCATTTTAATTTTATTATTCATATAACCCTAATGATTTGATCTTAGCATCTCATCTATTTTCTTATACATATTTATGCTTATTGTGAGTAGGTATCCTTTGTATTTTGATGTCACTAGAATCTTAGTGTCTCTCCTTTGTACCTAGCATGTCTCATGTTTTCTAAGGTTTTCTCATATATGCCCATGTCATTATTTTTACATTCATTATTTTATTAAAACAATCCTAATATTTCCCCTTTAGTAATATTGTGGTGTTAACTAATCATTCCCCCTAGGATTTCCCTTTGTGAGTTGTAGTGTAAGACCATGGATAATATTAGGATCTCCTCACAATTTATAATAAGTAAATCAATTAATTTTACCCTTATTACCATCCACATAATTTTTTTTACCATTGTGAGTTTAATTTTAATACCATGGATAAGATCAGGCTCTTGATGTAATGGAGTTAGTCTGAAAATGTAAAGACATAATCTTTCCTTTTTTAGCCAATCTTTACTAGCCCTCTTGAGGCACTATTTTCAATGTTAATAAGATTAAATATAAAAAAAAATTATATTTATATACCTATTATCATCCCATAATAATTCACCAAATTTTAGATTCCAAATCAAAAGGGAAGGTTCTCTATTTTCAATATTTTGGTCTTTTTAGGCCTCTTATTATAACACTCTTAAGGTGGTTTTATGGATTTATTTTTGAAAACAAAAGGATTAAATTTTTAAAAAAAAAAATTATATACATATTATTGGTTTACATCATCATACCAATTTTTAGATTCCAAATCTCTATGCAAGTATAAAATCTCAAGCTTTTTATTTGATAATTAGGTTTCCTATTAAGTCTCCTAGGTCCAGAACTATATTTTGTCTCTAAAAGGATATGGAAATTAAAAAGTGGTAAAATATTGTTTATTTATAATTTATGAGGTAAAACCCACAATATATACCAAGCTTTATGTTTTGGTTCAATCTCCTTATACCCAAACCATGAAATGGTCTCAACTCTTCACTAACTTCATTACACATGCTGAGCGAGGGAAAATTTTGAATTTAAAGATAAAAGAGTGTTATAAAGGTTTGATTTAAATTTTATAAGGTTTTTTAAACTTTATAAATAATATTTAATTATAATTTTACCCTTTTATGACAAAAGTATCAAATATTGACAAATCTACCCTATACGATGCCTTCTTGAAAAGTTTGTTCAACCCTGTTTAGACTGAGTTGTGAGTTTTTTGAAATATTCAATATTTTCATGTGTTTTTAATATTAAATTTTTTATTATTATTATATAAAATTATTCACTATCTTCCAATATAAAAATGAATCCAAATTGAATGCAATGTTTGTATTTTCAAACCCAACCTGTTAGAATAACACAAAATACAACACAAAGTTGTGCAAATTGATATTTTTATCATTTATATCAAATTTTATGGAGATTTATTGAATATTAAGTTTAAATAATTGAATAAAAACAACATAATAAAACTAATTAATATTTCCTTGAGACTAAAAACACATTAAAACCTAGAGTTTTGTATTGAAGAGGCATCAATATATGTGAATGCACAAAATGCTTATGACAGTCTTCTTGATTTGTAACTGTAAACTCTCTCTCTCTCCATTATTAGAGCCTTAAAAAAATATTACCTTAAATTATTAATTAATTCACTCTTTTAAAATTCATTATATAGTCCTATAAAACCTCTAACTTCTTAATAACCTCCCAACATAGGTCTTGAAGAGACTTGAGATGAATTTGCATGACTAGAACAATGACCAAAATATAATAATAAGTGATCCTTGGTAAAAAAAAAACATTAATAATCACTTTAAAACACTTTAAAAATTATAAAAACTTCTAAAAACCACTATAAATTAGTGAAAAGTCTCATAAACCAAAGATTCCTATTGAAAAATTTAAATTTGAATTTTGGTGGGGAAGTGCCAAATTCAAATTATAGAAAACACAACCTAAATTAAACACTTGAAAATGATTCTCAATTGTGTTATATGGCCTATAATACCTATTAAATAATATAATCAATCTAAAAAACCCTTGAAACAACCTAATCAATCCAAAAATGAATAATACAAACCAAAATTACAAAGTGGGAGTGATGCTTCTACATCATACTCCTAAGGGGTAGAAAAATGAAATCATGAACTATTGTTCATGAGGTATGAAATAGTTTTTCCATTGTGCTTGATCTATTATTATCTCATAAAATTGGAATATTAATGATAAATAAAATTTCCACTTGACTATATATTGGAAATACTCCTTTATATTTTTCTTGACAATCTTCTTGTCCAAGATCATCTCTAGCTCTTCCTTATTGGCTGGTAGCAATTGACTTGCCCAGTATTGAATTATTTTACCTACTCCTTCTAGTTTCTTATAATTATCATAACCTTCCTCTAATTAATATATTCATACAACATTGAAATTGGGAGAGATGCATGTAAAGTCAAGATGAAGAAGATAGGTCTTTGTAGAGTTCTCAAGAAGCTCTCCTATTAACCATCTTAGTTATTCCATCAGTATAATGGTGGTATGCTGAACTGAAATTGAAATTTTTTTCAAGATTCTTCCACAAGGTCCTCTAAAAGTGACCAAAAAATTTGGTGTCTTTATCAGATATGATACTGAGTGGAAAATCATGTACTCTAACGACCTCTTTGAAGAAAAAGTTTTCTATGTGTGTAACATCATTGGTTGTTTTTCAAGGTATAAAGTCTACCATTTTGGAAAACATGTCCACTAATAAAAATATATAATCATAGCCTATTTGATTTCTATGTAACCCCATGACAAATTACTTACTAATAGAGTACTATGGTCTATTTAAAATTGGTAAAAACTGATATAAACCTACATTTGTAATTTTACCTTTAGCCATTTGACAAATTTTGGATATTTATACATAACTTATTCCTTCTACTTGCATTCTTGGCCAAAAGTAATGTTGAGTAATCTGCTCCAACATCTTGTCAAGTCCAAAATGTGTTGCCATGATACCACAATGTTTATCTTTGATCAAAATCTCCCTCATTGATCTCTTTGGGACATAACTATATTTATTTGAATAATAATCCATATTGTATCATGTAATCCATCCATGGTTCTTTATTCAAGGTGATTGGATGTTGACAAGCCTTACAAGATTCTTGAAAATATTCATCACTCTCATACAGATCCTTGAGAGATTCAATGACTACACTCTCAAGTTGAACTTAATTGACTATCAATTCCCTCCTACTCAAAGCATCATCCACCTTATTACTTTGGATTTTCTTGTGTCTGATAGTAAATGTAAAATTTGCAAATATTTTATCCATTTCATATGCCTTTGAATGATCTTAGGCTGACTAGTGATGAATTGTAGAGCATGGTTATCTATGAAGATTAAAAACTCCTTAGGCATTAGATAATGCCTCTACTTCCTCAAAGCCTACACTATTTCATAGAACTCTAGATCATAAGATAAATATTTATTTTTAGAATCATTTATTTTTTCACTAAAGTATGATATATACCTACCCTCTTAACTCAAGACAACACCAATGGCTAATCCAGTTGCATCACACTCTACTCGAAAGTCTTTGTTGAGATCAAGAAGTGCTAGGATGGGCTGCTCAGTGAATTTTCTCTTCAAAAACTAATAAGCAGGTTGAGTAGCCACCAAAGGGGATGTAAATATGTTTTAAGTGGTAATATGAATTGAAATTGGTATTTGTGTTGAAATAAATGATAGATGTATCAATAGTAGTTTTAGGTCAAAAATTTTGAAAACATAATCCCTATCCCATTAGATGTAGGTGGATTGATAAGTGTGGGTTGAGTTAAATAGTACCTTCTAAGGATTAACCATTGTTAGGTGAGGCAAAATTGGTTGTATCTTTTTTACTTATTTCATATATTATAACATATAAAAAATTCATATATTAATCCCTTTTTATAATTGAGATGAGTAATCAATGTTTCTTGATATTCAATTTGGAATTGGGTTTTTTGCACTAACATTTTCCATTGCTTCACAAATGAAAATTTTGAAATTTGCAAAAATGTATAGAAATAAAAAAACCATAATTTGTCTTAGGGATTCATGTTTAATTATTGGGTTCACCAAATTTTTAACCCTAAAATGGAATCTAAGTGGTTGGAGTTAGCCTTAGATTAATATTAAATGGGTATATAGAAAGAAAATGGCACAAGGTTGATAATCAGATTTATCACATGCCAATTAGATATTAAACTCAAATATAGGGATACTCTAAATTCATTATGTTGAGATAGTATAGACATATAAAGTAAAAACTATGCTAGATATAAAAATGATGAATAAGTTATACACTTAGATTTTTCTAATGTTAATGTAGTTTTGGATATAGAATAAGAAGAAAATAGGATAAAAAGAAGATTTTGGAATTGTCTTTAAATTCTAGATTGGATGCTTTTAGCTCTCCAGATAGTAATGTTAACTTGGGATGGGGAATATCAATGATAATGTCTAGGTTCAACATTAGTTTCCTATATGGAATATCTACTAAAACAAGATGTAAACACCCTTGATACTTTTGGGTTTTTCTTTACTTTCAATTTGGTTCATTCAAATTTGGGTTATGGACTATCGCTCCTTGTGAAATGGTAATACCCTAGCTCTATATATTCATAGTGACCTTGGATAAAAATGGGCTTTTGGGAATATGGTGTCAAGGTGACCCAAAAGACCCCACTATCAGAGGGAACTACCTACATATCCAATACTCTAGAAGAGGGCTTCAGACTCATGTATTTATCCCCTATGTGTTGGCTTGTGCATGAACCATGAAATATGTGAATAGTAAGTACAATAGTTACCTAAATTGTAACATGGAAATTTAGGCTCTTAGAATACTCATTTAGTACTTCAGACCTATAGATGTGAAATCCCTATGATTAAAATGGACATAGGAATAAGTAGGGAAGATTTTCTCAATTTAATGCTCTTTGAATACTCTCTAGTATAATTTTTAGGTGTTCATAGGTGAAGAGTGATTGAGGGTTAATATTGTATTTATATCAATCCATTTGAATTAATAATTGACATTAGATCACTTATGCTAACTATTAGGATATGTTTCATTTGTAAAGTGGATGACTTTAGGGAACTAGACACTTGTGTCAAGATAGGATAGTAATGTTGATGCTTCTATCTATCCCAAACATTAGTGTCTAGGGAGCAGGAACATAGGTATAGGTTCAAAACATGTAGATATGTAACATAAGTACATCTTAAGCATTATGGGAAAGATATAATATCTAGGGTCATAAATATAAGACTAGTCAGACTAAGATATATAGGTAAAAGGGCAATATATAGCTTATATGAGACTAAACAAAGTAGGAAAAGATAAAGAACTAAAAGGAACAACCAAGGTATGAGTTTTATAAATGTAAAAGGTTGAGGTGATATATAATAATAAAATATCATGTACAATTTCATTAAATAATATCTTTAAAACTGTTGATTAATCAACACTTTAACAATTATGATTTATAATCCCATTTGTTACTTAAATTGTCATTTATAATAGAAGCTAAAGTTGTTATAAATCATCATTTGCATTTTCTGGTAGAAATATGTAATAAGAGGAGTCTCCTTACTCATGTAATTAACCACATTAGTGAATCCATCAGCTGGATGCACATTATAAAACTTTTTATGTTATTTTTAAATTATCATAATGACATCACCTTAGTGTTTAGATTGAGAAATGTTTTGGAAGATATTTTTAAATGTTGATTTAATTGATAAAATTATTCATTTTAACTACTATTACGATATTATATTTATTTTTAATCAAGTTTTAGATCATATATATTAGATTAATATGCATATAATTGAATAATGACCATAGAGTATATGGAAATGACAATATGCATTAACATAAAGGTTTCAAGGAAAGGACTTTGATGAGTCAATTAATTATAATAAAGTATTTAAATATATCATATTGTGTTGATGTATTCATTAAGCACATATTTATAACTCTCACTTAATTACATAAATTACCTTTACTCTATTTATTGGGAAAGGAATATAGTTAGTCTACTACATTAAATACATTTTTGGCCTAATTCTTAATTAGGTTTCAAAGTAATATAATTATTATTAGCTTTGAATGTTTATTTTTATTAATATTTATCTCCATTATAGGTAGGCTAATTTATCCCATATTTAATCATGTTGGCCTCTAAAATATTGATCTCAAATTTTCTAATAGCATGAAAATATTCATTGAAATATTGGTATCAGTTAAGGACCAAATTTTATTTAATGATTTAGAGTAACCTATGAGATATTATAGTTTTCAATTCAATATTGGGTAATTATTGAGTCCTCTTTTGAAGTATGGTTTTTTAATCTAAGCACATACTTACTAAGATTCTCATTAGGTCCTTGTTGAAGTTGAGAAATATGTGAAAATACTCAAGTGGGCACATGACCATGGGTAGGCCAAAATTTTGGTTTCCAATGACCAAGAAAGGATATGAGAAGGAATTTAAACCTATATTGAATCACACATTGTAAACTATAAATTTTTAATTTAAAAACTTCAAATAGTTGAAATATTAGATAGAAGTAGAATCCATGAAAATTTACTAGGGTTTTGTAACTTGTAAATACTTTTTGGAAACTATAGGTAAATTTAATGGAACATTATTCACTCTAATCATTCTTAAGAGTCCAAATATTTAAATATTACACACAAAATATACCCAATGAGAAAAAATAATATTTTTTCTCATAAATTGTCTAATTATTTAATATAAAAATTTCACCACTACAAAGAAAAGTTTTGATTTTTTTATAAAAATGATAAAACACAAAAAATTATATAAAAGACTCATTTTGAGAAATGCACGAGTTTTAACAAATCCCATACTATTAGGTGGATAAAAACACATATACAAGAGAAGTGTGGAAATTATAAATAATGATTAGAAATACAAAATGAAGGCTTATAAAAGGTAGCCTCTGGTACCATGGGAAGGCGAAAAATTGGTCATATCCTTTTCAAGTTTAAGACCAAACATAACAAGGTCATGCCTTTTCAAAAAAATTAAAAATAAAACATATCATGTAGGCTATAACAACATATCATGTGGGTTATAACAACATATCAAGTATGTCTTTAATCATGTATATTTTATTTCTCAATATTGACCTTCATATATTATAATAATAATAATAATAATAATAATAATAATAATAATAATAATAATAATAATAATAATAATAATAATAATAGCTTGCATGGTAAAGTGGGCACTTAACCACGTAGGCCATTTTTTTTTTCAATTTTTCAATTTTTATCTTTTTTTTTAAAATTAGACTTCATAATCAATTGGACACTTGACCATGTAGGACAATTTTATTTTTCAAAATTTTATATATTATATCCTAAATGGTAAAAACAAAAATGAAACAAATGCCTACATGGTCGAGCAGGTGCTTAACCATATAGTATTGTTTCCCTTGTATATATATATATATATATATATATATATATATATATATATATATATATATATGTATATATATATATGTATGTATATATATATATGTATGTATATATATATATATGTATGTATATATATATATGTATGTATATTATATATATGTATGTATATATATATATATGTATAATATATATATATATATATATATATATATATATGTATATATATATATATGTATGTATATATATATATATGTATGTATATATATATATGTATGTATATATATATATGTATGTATATATATATTATATGTATGTATATATATATATATATGTATATATATATATATATATATATGTATGTATATATATATATGTATATATATATATGTATATATATATGTATATATATATAGTGGAGGCTAAACATTAATAAAAAGGTCGACATGGTCAAGTGTGTGCTTGACCATGTAGGCAGTTTATTTTTATTTTCAAAATTTTGGGGACTACATGATATGTTGAGCACTTGAATATGTAATCCTATAGGTTTTAGAGATATTTGATTAAAATAAATAAATAAATAAATAAAAAATCCATAGATTATTATTATAAAAAGGATCGATATAGATATATCTCCAAAGATTAAACTAAATCACCCATGGACTTAAGTTTGAGAAGATATGAAAATGGTACTAAATAAGTTCTCAAGACAGAGGTTGGATAATAAATTCTATGTGTACAAATAAAGAATTAACCATTGCCTTACAATGGATCATTAAATGAATTATGATAATATATACCCTCTCAACACATTCCCAATAATAAAATACTAAATTGGGCCCATAAATGTCTAATCCACATAAAACATTAAGTTTAATGATTGCATTGAAGATATGTTAGAGGGATATCCTATAAAATTCACATAAAATCATCCCCCCCCCCCCCCCCCCAAATTTAAATGGATTTATATCCCTTACAAATCCTTGATTGGGACTCAAATTTTTGTTGGAGATATGGACCTATAAATTAGATTCCTAAGTGGGTATAACCTATTGTGATATCCACTAGGTCACCTTTAATGAAAATTTTCAACATGGATATGGTACCTTTAAAAGTATTAAATATAGTAACCTTAGTTTTACTAAGTTTTAACCACAATTTGATGAATATCAAAAAATAAATAAAAATCATCTCTCTTACAAACCCTCAAGAGAATAAGAATAAAGGATCACATCATTGGGGAAAAAATATAGTTTTTTTTTTATGAATTTAGAATTAATGCGACTAATCTCATAAAATTATTGAATAAATAATAAGATATAAAATAATCATATAAATATAATTGCAACTAATCAAATATAGTAACTTTGTATTTTTGGAAAAAACTAAGAGAATAATGTACTTAGCTTATTTCAAATGAATGTGCATCTGTAAGAGTGATATAGTCATCCAAAATTAACTAAAATAAGTTGGTAAATGCTTAGATATACAAATATAATCTCTTATAGTATATATATACAAGTCTATGTTCACTATAATCCTAAAAAGTGCATTTATTTCCACTTGAACATGGAAAATTTCACTATAATATTACCAATATGTGAATGTTTCATCCATTGTATCTATGTCAGATGGCATTGCTTGTATGTTTTGACTTCTCCAAATATACATAGAGATCTCTTTTGAATTATATTTAGTTAAAACACTTGATATTAACTATACAACAATTGTAAATCAAGATAACATGTGAAATGGAAAGGTGAAGATAACATTATCCACTCCTTTGTGACTAAGTGATATCTACATATCCAATACTCTAAGCAGTGAATCAAACCATATGTAATTATCCTATCTAGTTGAGTGTGTGCAATCTTGTGTAATGTTAATATGATGTGGAATCTTGAGTGTGGATTGTAACACTTGAAAACCTATGATTTGACCTTACAAATATGATTCAAACTTAAATTATGGATTTTATCTTTTGAGAGGCTTTAGATTTAGATGCTTTTGAAGAGTTATTCTCACTATTTAGAGTGATTTCTAATGATTGGGATAGAAACTCTAACCTACTCAAATTATTAGATTTGATTTGGTCATATAGTGTAATATTTGGGTCAGTTCCTTCAAAATGATTTTCAAAATGTGTGGGATGGCCCTTATAGCCATTTTTAAAATTTAAAAATTAAATATTAAAGGGTGTGAACACAAGCCCTCCCTAAGTGTAAAAGTCTATGGTGGTGGATCAATCTCTGAGGAATGAACCTATCAAGAAAACATAAATCATAGCTTATGTTTGGGAGACAATTTTATAATGGTATAAAGTCATTTGAGAAAAAGACTAGGAAATTCTTGTGTCATAGTAATTAAAATTTATAAGTGTGAATACCTTATATGAGAGAGTGGCTAGAGGAATGTAAACTAAGAGTCATGTATATAAGAATAAGTCGAGTAGGTTAATATTTGGTAAAATTACACATTATTAAGTGCCTATTAACAACTATTAGTGTCTACATTTTCATTTTTTTATTATATTAAAAAATATTTATAAATTAAAAGGATATAAGGTAATAATTAAGGATAACCATGATGGGTGTGCTCAATCCTATACTTGTGTTTATTCTTGCTCCATGAAAATATGCTATGAAATTATTATAAATTAGTCTTTAATTATGATGTAAGAATAAACAAGTAAAAACATTGAACATATGTGAAATGAACTATGAAATGGAACAAACACACCCATGTATTTGTGAACCACACTTATCTTATTAAATAAAATGGAGAATGGGGTTATCATCTATGAAGATGATTTAGTAATTCCTAAGTAATAAAATGGGTTGATTGAATATGTCCCAAACCTCAATTATAATGAAAAAGTGTGTAGAAGTTATGTTATGTAAACATTTAGCCCACACAAATCCAATATTTTGAGTAGATATAATCCAGTAAAGGTTTCATTAAGTCTAAGAAATTCATCAATAAATATTGAGAGTCCTACATTAACTTTTGTGAACCATCCGTTATAGATAGATACATGATTGAATCTAATTAATGCCCTAGTAATGTATGATTAATGCCCTAGTAATGACTACTTAATGCTTGAGTATAATTTATATTTAGAATAAATATAAGTAATACTTAATAGATAATGAAATGAGTTTCCATTTTATCTCTTAATCTAAGTAACCTGAGTCATATAACTTGTTCCAATATATATTAATATTTATGGAATTATATGAGCATACACTCTACATATTCCCTTTCTATAATACCATGTGTAAATGAATATGTTATATATGTAATATCACATGAAATATGTGAAATTAACTCATAATCATGTGAATCTAGTGACATATGCCATTCATATGCTCCTAATCAAGTCCAATTTGTCATAATATGAGTAAAACATGTAATATATGTCTAATTCTAAACCATTTTAAAATAATTTGTGTCAATATATCTATTTTTTTTAATTTTTGAAGGCTTAATATCTAATAAAATCCATTATGAATGCTCCATTTTGAGGTGAGGATTTAAACCCACACAATTATTATCTCAAAAGGTAATAGTTAAAGGCATCATTGTGTGTGTGTGTGTGTGTGTGTGTGTGTGTGTGTGTGTGTGTGTGTGTGTGTGTATGTTATTTATGTTATAACATATAATAACATATGGAGATATGTCATCATAATAATAGTAAATCATATAATTATGTATAAGACATGTCTCTTAAGCATACAAGTTTCATGTCAAGATAGATATATGAATGAGTAATACAATGAATAATCAACATAACAATGAGTATCCATAAATTAAGTAGTAAATACATAAAGAAGTGCATGATATGAATCATGGCACTAAAAATAAGAATAAAGGTGCATGATATAGATCAAGACACAAAAATGCTAAGTAAATAATTTTATATTTTATACAAACACATCAAACAAAGTCTAAGAGTATAATTAAATGAGCAATCGAATGTCACACAAGGCTAAGGGTTATAATCAAAGGACAATTTAATGTCACACACACAAAATGAAAAATTAGTGTCCCATGAAAAGGACATATTAATATCACATAAAAGTATAAACATAATTAACAATAAATCACATCAATAATGCATATAAAAATAAAGGCTAATCTACATAATCAGTGTATTCATAATCTCATATAGCTAAATATAATATCCATTAATGCATATAGTATGAGTCAAAATAATTCATGTGTAATTAATGTAAAGTAGATCAATATATTAATGGAAATAATCATATAATATAAAGCCTTTGTAAATTAATAATATGCCCCTAATTATATCATACTTCCAATGTAGAAATGTGTATTCTATGTGTATAAAGGTCTTTCATTTTTATTTCCATGTCATATGAAACTTGTATACCTTGCATCTTGATCATGTATACCATGATACATATGTATATAAAAAATTGATATATTTTAAACTATATATTATAAATCATAAACAAATCATGTAAACAAGCTTGAATGTAGGTCTTGTGTTTGATGTGTATAATGTTACTCATCATGCATGAGTATTGACATGTGTATTTTATTTAGTGTTAAATAAATACTCTTGTGTTATGGCTTACCCATTATGGTTATAATCAACTATGTGATCATGTGTATGATGCATAGGCCTATGAAGAATAATATTTCATGAAATATAATATATATTAGTGTGATGTACATGTGTTCACTGAAGAAAACATTGAACTAACTATGATATTAGCTTAGTGATTTCTATGGTATATAATAGCCTTTATGAATATTAAACATATCTATGCTATAATTGGTGTGGAATATATGACTATCTAGGGGAATCAATTATATTCCTTTGGGATATATGATTAGGATTAATCTTAAAAGGATATTAAACTAATTATGGTGGTGGTGTGGGTTGAGTGGGAATTATTTCTTGATGAAGAAGGTAATCATAAGAAATACCTAAAGTTTTGCCCATCCTATAAGCATGTAAATACTCCATAAATATATCTACTAGTAATTAAATTAAATTTACATATACATGGACATCCTAAAATATTTAAAATACTCTATTACTTAGAAATAATAGAAATAGAGTAGTCATTATGGTACTGCCCATTGGAAGAGGTAGCACAATGAACCCAAGAGTATCATATGTTTATTCATTGAATCATTTTGCTAAGCTTGATATATATTTTATATCATTTTTTATGTATCTAAATGTTTTATGAATTTTCATTCTATAAATATTTTCTCTTAAACCATTTACCACCATGACACTATTTATGGGTTAATCTATATGTGCTCATACATCTACATATTTGACAATATTTTTATCCTCAAATTAAATAATGGGTCTCTCTATCCTTACAATGTTAAGTGTGTCAATTATTTCATCTAAATGACGCACTTTTTTAGATCTATAAGTATGCAAATTTAGAGGAGGATGTACATTGTAATTCATATACACCCAAGGTGGATAAGTAGTTTGCGAATCATAAAACCACCATAATGAATAATCCTTAAGACTTCATGGGAATAACTTGTTAATAATTTATCATTGGATGCATATGCCAAACATGCTACATCAAAATCTTGGAGATGTTATTAAAAAATCACCCTTACCATTATACAATGTAAGCTTGTGTGAGATAAATATTACTAATAAAGGATAGTTTGAAATATCAAAGGCTAATGGATTGTAAAATAACACATGAGAATATGTAGTACAACTCACTTGATGTAATTTTCATATAATTTTGTAACCTTATTATGGTGATCAAGTACTATTTTTAGTAATGTTTGAGTATCAAGCATACTAAGATGCATACTACTAAGTTTTGTGATGTGTGATAACACTAAAAGGTATAAAAATATGATGTGTATGGATATCCATAGTGATCTAAAGGTAATTGGGAATTTCCCCCATATCATGGGTGGACTTCACATGTATAATAGAGGTGAAAACATATGATTAGTCTTAATAATAGTATTAAACCTAATGTGGAATTGTCACCTCTAAAAGGTGTATTGATATATATAAAGGGATCATTTTTGTCCCCTCAGATGTGGCAATCTTAACATTATTTTCAATTTTATCTCAAGCTATTTGCAAACACATCTTGTAAGAGCATATGAAATATAAATATATTTAGTTAATATATATTTATCAAACTCATCAAATCTACTAGTATTATTGATTGTCTCCTCCATTATGAATAATGATTCAAAAAATAAATTCAAAAAATCTGGTTTTACAATAAATGAGAAATTAAGCACTAAAATTTGAAACCCTATGAAAATAGAACAAAACCCTAAGAAAACTAGTGTTTGAAATTATCACTATAAGGAACAAGTTCAACAAACATTTTGATGAATTTATGAATAATATTACCATAATCTCATTATTTTTTTGAATAAATAAAATTACTTAAGATATACAATAATCATATGATTCTAATTGATAGTAGATAAATATCTCAAATTTCTATTTTAGGAAGACACTAGGAGAATAATGTAATTTTCTTGTTTTAAAAAAATATAGATATGAAAGAGTTATATATATATATATATATATATATATATATATATATATATATATATATATATATATATATATTAAATTCATTAGAATAAGCCTATGAACACTTGATCTAAAAGATATAACTTTTTGCATACATGGACAAGTCTATACTCCTTGGACACATGAATAGTGTAGGCATGTGTATTGGACTATTGAATTATCCACTATAATTTTTTGATCTCTATAAATTTCAACTACTACACGTGTCTCATGAGATTTCCTGCATGTTATGATTTATATAGAATAGTGTGGAGATCCCTATTTTCCTTATATTTTCTTGAAGCCCTAAAAATATATTACTAGACAAATATAAATAGAGATAATGGTAAAATGGATAGGTTGAGATATGGTTAACCACCCCTTTTGATTAATTTTTTCTTGTATATCTAATAATCTGAGGAGGGAATCAAAACATATATAGTTCTCTCACCTAATTGTGTGTAATCTAGTGTAATACTAATATGTTATGATATTTTGAGTATGGATTTTAACATTTAAAACCTATGAATTTTCATTGAAAATAATGATTTCTACTTAGTTCAGGGGTTTTCTCATTTGATGTGTTTCATATATGCTATATTTAGGGATGTTCTTATCAATATGTAAAGTGACTTCTAGTGATGGGTATAACAATGATAGCCTAATCAAATTAATAGTATTGATGTGGTTATATAGTTAGATTTTTGGGTTATTTCCTATGAAATAAAATGAAATATGTGTGGGTTGAACCTTGTGTGAATTTTGAAATTTGTAAACTAGTTGTTAAAGGGTGTGGGGATAAATCTACATTGAGTGGACAAGTTCATGGTGGTAGACTTGTCTCATAGGAATGAACCTATCTATAAATTAGGAATAGTGGCGTGAGGTTGATAAATAGTCTAAGAATAGAATAAAGTCATTTGAGACAAATACAAGGAAAATCCTATGTAATAGTAATGATAATTTAGAATATTCATTGACATATACAAAATATTATAAAGAGGAATGGATAATAAGATTCATGTATATGACATAAATTAAGTAGGTTAAGGTTTGGTCATATTACACTTTGTCAAGTTACTAACATACAATATGAGTGTCTACATATTTTTATTAATAATCATTAAATAATTTATTAAGAGTAATGATTATCATATATAAGATTTTTGGTTAATATAACATAGGAGGTTATAGTTGAATATGTGAGTAATTTAGTTAGTGTAAAGAAATCTAAGACTAATGTAACAAATTATGAGTATAATTCATTAATGAACCTTAAGTATAATTACATGTTTTATTATTGACACATAAAAATTTCATCCAAGAATTTATTAGTTATTAAACAATGTGATTTTTATCATATTTATGTAATTATTTAATTATTGGTTTGATTTGGGTTTGATTTGCTTGTTTTCCAAATCTTGATGTCACATAACCATCATCTCAATTCCCTCCAACTATCATTCATGTTCTTTCCATTGATTCCCTAGTAATTTGAATCATTTTTCTATATTGTTTATATGTCATGCGAATGGTAAGGAGCATCAAGATTATCCTATAATCCATTTCAGTTTCCCAATTTAATTTTAGTGTTTTCATTCCTTATTCTCTCTTTTCTAAATTTGTAATAATTTGAGGTTTGTTTGGGTTCCAATAGGGTTTTATAATGAAAATGAAAATTATCTATATATATTTAAGTATTTTAATTCATTTAAGAATCTAATCATATAATAATAAATAAGTATATTTAGCTTTCTATAATAAAATTATTTATCACTAACAATGATTCTATAGAAGATTGAGCATTCATTAGAAAATTCATTAAATAACTCAAACTTATGTTATATGCACACTTTAAAACATTATTTTGCATGGTATTGAACCTTCTCAAAACATTAATTTTTTTTTGTTTCAATATTTTTAATGTCTAAGGGATAAAAATATAGTTATTTTATTATTTTGTTTACCACAAGCCCACAAAAAGAAATGTTCATTATAGTTTTCATGCAATCTTGAAAAAGTATTGTAAGAATAATATTTTCTATTATCTAGGTAAACATATAGATGGACAATAATCAAAGTGTTTTTTTTAAATGAGAATTAATTGAAAATATTTATCTTAAAAAATTAATCATGTACATACTTTTGTCTAGTGTCCAAACACTATGTACACTTCCTTGAGAATAAAAATGCAAAAACAAAATATTAAGCACATATTTTATTTGTTAGCTCTTTGTCACATTTAGATGTGAATTTATAATTCTATATTATTATTATTATCACTAAATATTTCTATGTACAAGATACCCTCTAAAAATCTCATAGCTATATTTAATATTTCAAAATATTCATGATTCTAACAAAATGAATGTATACTATATGAATGAACTAGTGAGATAACATATCTACAAGGAAACTCTAACATAAAATATGTAATGGACATGTTGGAAAATTAATCTATTTACATCAGGCAAAAGGAAATATGTCAGAGCTAATGATAGCACTATAAAAAAGTCATATCATAGAGTCTAGAAAAGTGTTGACTGGTGACAAAAAGTTATTCCTTCACATTATTTTCAAGGGCTTCAAACCTATCCTATAAATGCAATTTAGAAATAATTAGTCATTAAAAAAATAAAAAATTAAAATCACTTTTTATTTATGAATGGAAACATTTTGCTATATATTTTTGAAATTAGGTATAAACTGGGAAAACCACATCACACTATCATTAGTATTTTATTG
>JARHVA010010721.1:82500-137081 GCA_037957365.1 Torreya grandis | reverse complement strand
CAAGTTATCACATCTATTATATATATATATATATATATATATATAAATTGGACTTGTTGAGATGAGTTACCAAAGGATTCATTACCCAAAACATATACTTTGAATCTGATTGCCTTATCAAGGACAAATAGTCAGCCACTTCCTCAAAAACATTAAGCAATTTTTTTTTAAATGGTGTGGTTGCTCGAGGTCCATATATATATATATATGTATATGTATATATATATATGTGTATATATATATATGTATATATATATGTATATATGTGTGTGTGTGTGTGTGTGTGTGTGTGTATGTCTATATATATATATATATATATATATATATAAACTGAGATGTGAAACTTGTGGTTATCACTTGTATTCATGAAATTACAAGGATAATAAGACTAGAATCATCATACAGTGAAAACACCGTGAATGAAATATTTGGATAATGGTTTAATATTTTGAGGGTCTAGATGACATCACAATTTATTAATTGATAAGAGGTTCACAATCCTTAACATTATGGAAGAAATCAGATCTTATTTTATAATGTTAGATCTAGGATGTGATGATTTGATTCTTTACATGTTTGAATATTTCTTTGCTACTATCCATAAAAATCATACAAAAAAATGTAATAAAGTCAATGCAATCCATTATGAATTTTGTCCAAAATTAGAGTGATTAAATTTAAAAACATTTAATATCCATACTAATGTCTGGTATTGAACATGAATCATCACCATTAGCACATACACTAGCTAAAAGTATCGTTGCTCAATGTTCAGAGAAATTGAGACTATCTGTGATAGTTGAGGGGCATAGATATATGTTGCTAGATGAAGAAACACAAAAAGTACTATATGTAGTAGAATCTCCAAAGAAATAAAAATAAATCATGGATAATGAACCAAATAATTAAAAAAAACTTGATGTTCAAGATTATGAAGAAAATTTGGTGGTGCAATCCAAATTTCTAGATGATTTAATTGATGTTCAACTTGATGGAAATTTTAGAACAACCAAATACATGAATCAAGGATATGATGAAAGTTTTTTGTGCATGTATCAAATAGATAAAGTCACGAAGAAAAGACAAAGGTATAATAATACAAATTATTTGTAAACAAGAGTGGACCCTTGAAATCCCATTACATGAACATAGATGTAGGAATTTTGGATCAGCCAAAGTATATTAGAAGTTTGAGCTTGTGTTGGAAAGAGATCTCTCATTTGACATTGATTAGATCATTTATTTGGGATCACTACATCATATTTTATCTCTTGGACATGGCACATGGGCATTAGGACTTAAAATTTCTTGAGGACAATCAATTTAGGGAAGGTAGGACTGTAATATCCCTTTCCAAACATAAGACAATGGCATGACCATTAAGGAGGGTGAAATAATTAGATCACCCATATCGAGGGAATAACCACATTTAATAAAAATAAAACCTACATAGGTAGGCCAACCCATCTAGATACCAAGGGACACCACCCTTTGGGACATTGCCTCCCTTGGGAAAAGACATTACAATGGTATTTATAAAATAAATATGGTGGAAGAAGAGGAGATGGAAACAATAAGATTTTATTCAATAAATACACCAATTTGAGTAGCATCTCTAAAAATGGACTTGAGGACCAAAAACCTCATTTACAACTAGACCCAAGGATGAAAACCCTTAAGGCCTAGTGGGTGACTTCATTCAAAAGTTACACTTGTGTTTTTCTTTGAATATTTGGCTATTCTTATTTTGAATATTTATCTAAGACAAAAATCAAGAATTCAATATTTGAAATCATAAATTTGTTATGTTTTATTTATTTTTATAAGTTCATAACAAATTGGTGAAAATATCAATGATATAGTTTCCCTTAGATAGGATTAAGTAAATATCCAAATTTAAGTTCTTTTAACCTATTTGGGATATTTCACAACATATATAGGTGAGGGTGGATGATTTAATAAAATACAACCTATAATTATATTAAATATATTTGATTTCATCAAATATAAGTTTTTTAAGATTGAGCGATTTAATCAACTTGACCTTCCAATTAGATCAATAATAGTCCATAAAAGTCTAGCCCAAGTATAATAACAATCTATATCAATATTTGAAATTTGGAAAAATATTTGATATTACAATTTTATGTGACCTTTGCATGGCATATACACCTCATATATGTCTTAAACTAAAATTTGGGTACAATAATGGTATTTTTATATATAATGCTACCACAAATATATATTTGAGTCATATAAATATGAAATCTAGTGAATCTAAAATTGGTTCAAGTGTGGATGATATGTTTATATGAAATTCCCCCATTAAGTATAGATAATTTGAGATCTTTAGTAAAATATGGAGAACATGTTTCCATAATATACCCCCACTATAAACCAGAAATGTTGAGTATTGAATAAGTGTGGAGTTCATACCTTTTTAACATGACCCCACTATAATATAAAACTATGAATGTGTGTAATCTATGCCTCTATGACATACACTCACTGATATCCCCCATCTATTTGAGGTGATGGGAATTATAATATGGTAGTCACCTCACCTTAAAAGGATAAGATAACTGTATAATTTGTGTGTCAATCATGTAACATATAGGGGTAACATGTCTAGGTAGATATAACGTTGAATCACGTGGTATGTGATAAATCAATTCCTAAGATGCATAATGTATATCATGGAAACATCTAGAGAGTTCCAATAAAATCCCAACAAATAATCAAACAGGCACACAAGATCACTCAAATGTAATGCAAAATGAAATAGTCTAAGAAGACCTAATAAAAGGTACATATTCAAATGGCACACAATATAATAGACATGACTTAGTCAAATTTACATAAATCATATAATGTCATATTCAAATGTCTACATACAACAAACAATGACATATTTAAATACCAAAAAAATAGATCATAGACACAAGGGGCCAAAATCTATGGATCATATTTAAATGCCCAAATAATAAATACAATGAAAGATAGTATAAATGAAGAAACACACTCAAAGAAGATGTAAAAATTAAAATTAAGAAAACCATAAGTAACCAACATGAACCTAGAATACTAGTTTCAAAACATATGTGTTTTCAAAATGTTAAGTATATAACATATCAAGTACACTATGAAAGGTATAATCATGGATATAGGCATGTATAAGTATATAATCTCAAACATGATAATAGAAAGTGATCATAGAATAATGTAACTTGAGTGTATCATGATAAAATAAGTAGATGATGTATAAACATAATATTTTAAGACTTTATCATTTTATAATGTTTTCTCTCTTGAAGGAACCTATCAAGTTTTAATCTCTCTAAGTGCATGCCTCAAAGGGTGCATTGGGAAAGGGGTGGGAAGATATTTGGTGCTTCACAATATTTTTGGTCCCTATACCATTACCTAAACCCACTATAAGTCACTTTTATCCAATTCCATAATCAACTAAATCCTATTTATCCACTTTCATAATAAATTCCCCTTTAAAATAACCCATAGATAGTCAAACACCCTTTTGCTTCATTTTCCTACTATTTTAGCTAGATTGATATTTTTATAAAGTAATAAGAACATGTTAAAAAACTAAGTCAGACTAGATGACATAGTTTGAGACATAATGACTACTTTTCCTAACTAAAAAAATGAGGTGGTCAATCTTGGTAGCTAAACTTTAAGAAGGATTTAGGGTCAATCTTTGGTTATAAATACCACCATCACTTTAATCCAAAAGAGAGGATCACTCATTTTGACAATATTATGGCCTACAATTCTACAAATCTCACACTTGAAGATTTATTGTTTAGGGTTTTACCTTAGAAGGAGATAATCTTTTCTTGTGGGAAATACTTGGATGTAAAGTAGGAGTATTTTAGCCTAGACCTATTTTCTAAAATGTGATTATTATAAAGTCACAAAAATCTCTTGCAAAGCACTATTGGCCAAGGAAGATATTGAGGTAAGATAGGTTCATTCAAGGTAAGTATTCCTAAGTCTTAATCTTTCATTTTTTTAGATAGATATTTCATATATTAATATGTTTAATTTATTTATCACTTATTATAATTACCTCTACATTGACTTGATTATATTTTCCCTTTGAATGTTATATTTTATTTGTTTAATTATTCCCCTTTTTTCCAAAAGATTTAGTGAGCACTATTTTAGATTTTTTTAATGTATTGTAGACCTAGTTAGAGTTATTATGTGGTTTTGCTTTATTAGAGGCTTTGAAACCCTTTTAATTAGTGTTGTGTGATAAAATATCCCTTAGGTAGGTTTAACAAACCCAAATTGGTCATGTCATGATATAACTAGTTTTATAATGAGTTGTTAGTAAGATTACCTTATTTGAGCTTGGAATTCATTAAAAAGGACATGTTGGTTCCTATTTATACTCCTCATATGCTCAACCTTTCACTCTTGAAATAAAATGGTAAACTATGATGAGAAACCCACTAGTATGTCATTATAGCTGAGGATGGGTTTAGCATCAAGACTAGACTAGATTTATAAAATGACTAAGAACCACCTAAAGAGGGTATGGTTAGCTCCCTACTACTTATAGATCTACCTAAACCAAGGTGATAGAACCTATAGGGTATCTTACTCACATGGTGATACTTTTTAATTTAGCCTCCATGGGGATTATTGGCATAAGGAACAAATATGGCCATGACATAACCAAGTTTGCACACTTACTCTGAAGGGTTGTCACATGAAATACATAAATGCTCTAAGTCATATTAATGATACTAAAGATAGATGAGGAAATGATTGTAATATTAATTCTATAAAATATACATAATAGGGGTCAAATAAGAGACTACAATTTTAGACATTAAAACATAAAATGAAAACACATTTCAAATATGCAAAATCTTATGCATTTGCATGGGAAATAACACTTATATTATGCATAAGGTGTATTATTTATAGGGTAGGATAGGGTAGGATAAGTTAGATAATTATAAAATGGAGAGTTTCATGTTGGTGGCTTCCAAATAGTGAGGTATCTGGTAGTATTTCAAGACAATATTTCCTAACAAATATGTAGAAAAACTTCAAATGTAAGATAATGGCAAATACAATATGATCCCTAAGAGACTATACCTACATTGAAACTAATGTTTCAAATGCCTTTCCATTTTGAATCCATAATATTAGGGTTCCCTAACAAGTTATTCAATAATAGATTCTAAAATAATACAGAAAGGGTTTTATAACCCACATTCATGCTCAAAATGATAATTAATAATGAACATAAAACTAGATATCTAGTCAACAATATTTGTAAAATAGGTCACTACACTTCATCAATAGGAAACAATAGAGAACCAAAAATATTTTTATTAACTTGAAAATAAATATTACAAACATCAACACTTCAAAATTCTATCATGGGGACAAGCATGGTGAGATTGATATTTTGACAAGGGAGACATAAAAAATGATCTTAAAGCTCACTAATGGTTGTACAACTACAACCACCTTAGAAAAGAAGATAATATTTACACACAACAATTGATCCTAGAAAAAAGTTTTTAGCACCTAGACATTGAGAAACTAGACAACTAAAATAGTGACTAACAACAACATAATGACCAACCAACCAACAATCACACTAGAATAAAGGAAAAAATGCCTATTTATATATTTTACATCTATTTCAAATTTGTGAATGTGGGTTATAACTTTTAAATGCCAAAGTCCTACCAAAATGCTCTTATCTAGATAAAATATTCTTTTCCATGCTTGAAATCTTCATCCATTGGTAAGAAAAATCATTGTTACAACTACCTCTACAAGAAATGATGAAGATTCAGACCACATACTTTGTTCGCTAGTATAAAAATGCCTTTCACATGAGCTATAAAGATGAACACTCATGGTAGAGGCTAGATAGAATTTATCATTATGTGGAACCACCTAAAAATGTCCTAGACCACTTGCTGGAGGGAGAAAAATCATTTCAAGAGCCAAAATAACTATTTGTCCTTATATGAAACTATTTGGAGATGCTTTTCTTTTAATCAGTGGCAAATCTAGAATATTTTAGATAGTTTCCCTTCCTTTATATGCACCATGGAACAACCTAATCTTGTAATGATGACTAGAAAATATTATTAATTCATGGTTGATTGAAATATCTTCTTGGGAGTGCCCCACCTTGGATTTTTAGACCTACAATATCTATGTAATGAAGGAACTTGGGCAAGCATAGCAATGAAATAATGAAAGAGACTTAGTTCATTTTTAAATTTTCACCTTTTAGCTCCAACTTGAATTTTTACATTTGGATTTTTAGGGATTCCCTCACATATTTTAATGCAAAAATGAATTACTTTTAAGCTCAGGGTTACCATGCCTCATTTTCAAATTTTCCAAGTCAACTTGCTTCCAATGGTGAAAGCTTAGCCACTCTTATTACACAAGGTCCTTGAATAAGATGGGTATGTCTATGTAGCATTTACATGTCACTTAGTTGAGCAGTATATTTACTTTAAATTGACCTCTACATGACTTGTCTCCATACATATTTTAACTTCATTTGAAATGTCCATGATCATCTTGTACCATTAGATCTATGTGCATAGATTTATGTGGACCATCGATCCTAATCCAAAAGACCAAGTTCCATTATCTATTATCTATATTTGGCCCTAAGGTCATGCCACTTGGTAGGCTCAAGGGATTTTTACATCTTATAGTATGAATTATACCTCAGGCTAGTGTGCTTCTACCATGTGGTGGTCTTGGATTTACTTGGAACTTCCTTGAATACTCCATCATCACTATGCATCACCAATCTCATTATCATGGATCAAACATAGACCATCTATCTTTATCCATAAGGCTCATTCCTTTACTTTACATTCCATCAAATTTATGATAGGGTCTCATGATACTGACACTTTTTTCCATCTCACTCATCCCAAGTTTATTTGACTATTCAGCCTTGGTCACCCACCATTAGATCATCCTACCTAAGAAAATGTGTGTCATAGATCTCCCTCCATTTTAAATAAATAGATACTTCCCAAGGTCTAGATTTAATGCTTGTATAACCATCCTAGAACATTTGAATCCTAGCATCTACTTACCTTAGCTTAAGATTGATGTCTGTATGCCTATTAATGATGTTTGTGAGCTTGTCACCTATGCAAATTCATACATTTCATTGGGACTTTGTTTATCACATTCCTTATCTTTGGCATTCCTACTTTAATTGGCCATTTGGTCTTTGAAAGAAAATTCTCTGGCCTCTTTTCTTTAACTTCTTTATCTTTGGCATAATTTTCCTGCAACAATTATTTCAATCTTTTATCTTTAGCACTTTTGCTCCCAGGAACTCTATTTTTTAGGAGAATTATTTTAGACATCTTTTCCAAAATAATTTCCCCAAATAAATTAACCTCTACACTTTTACCATAAAAATTTAGTCTTTGGCATTTTATCATCACGAGGATAATTATTTCAAACATTTTGTTTAAAACATTTTCCCCACAAAAATTGAACTTGACATTTTCTATAAAGAAATTGAGCTTACACTTTTCTTGAAGAAAGGACTTTCATCAAGATTTTTTCATGGGAAAAATGCCAAAATGGTATGTGCCCTTCAAACTTTTTACCATAGACAAAAACTTCAAAACAAATGAGACTTTGAACTTTTTCAAAATAAAGGATTTTTATCAAGCTTTTTGTGTGGGAAAAATGCCCAGAGTGGTAGTACCCTTTAGACTTTTTCCATGTATAATATGTCTGAAAAAAAGACCCTTCATATTTTTTTTTACAAAATACTTAGCTTGATGCAAATGGGACTTGGCTAAGACATTGAATTCCTACAACTTTTTATAGTAGATAAAATATCTGATGAGAATAAATTTTTAGACTTTTTGTCTATGATAAAAATCCTAAAGGCATATTCTATCAGACATTGTGTTCACACAATAAACCCCAAAAAGTCTAAGGGAAAGACACATTCACTAAGAAAAGACCAAATTAGGACATATCCAATTTTCACATGAACTTGACCTTTCATAGGAACACTTGGAGATAAAAGTGTAGGCTAATGACTTGGGAACTTTTACTTGAAAAGGGACCAATTTATTTAGTTTAATTTTGAGCATTAATAATGGCTATTTCTTGGGGTATGCATACCCATTACGATTATGCAATGAACTCCAAAACATAAGACCAGGTGCCAATCCATTGGGTCATAAACTCAAGATGTATAAACTTATAGAAAACATTCATGAAGGCTCAAAAAAACATGGTAGACTTAACAAAAATAGATCAAGAGGATCTATAAATGAACACATAATAGAAACATGAAAGGGAATTGTATAAAAATTTCCAAAGAAGATGGGCAACAAAGCAATAAAACATTATACAATATGTACATAGTTGTAAATGGACCCAATCAAGGAAGTGTTTTAGATGTATGCCATTGACTAGAAACTCCAGTATTTCACCATCTAAGTCTCTCAATAAGAAATTATGATCCCCAATTTGGTAGTCAATAGAATAGGGACCCATCCATAAGGCATCAAATTTTGCATGTTTTCCTTTCTCCTCATGCCTATTGTCCCAAAGTAGAACCAGATCACCTACTTGGAGAGTTATTGGATTGACCTTCCTATCAAATATATTCTTTAGCTTTTCTTTGAACTTAAGGTGTCTTTCATAATCTTGTCTTAGAATTTCATCAAGCTCAATAATCTGGTTCATCCTACTTTTATAGTGGTTGAGCTACTCATCATCCTTTAGTTACTGCATGAGCTAATAAGTGGGAAAATATAGATTCATAATGCTTGAGTTCCATAAAAAGTCTCAAAAGGGCTTCTACCTATATTTATCTTAGGTATAAGATTATCAACCCATAAGGTAAACTTCATTTGTTCACTCCAATTCTTCTTATTTACTTCCAATGTTCACCTAATGATCTTAAGCAAGTTCTTGTTACTAGATTTTTCTTGCCCATTCCCTTTAGGATTGTATTTAGAAGCATAAGTCAATTCAATCCCATAGTATTTACGTAATGCCACCAAAGGTTTGGCTTTGAAGCTCATGGAATTCTCCATAATTATCTTTATAGGTACACCAAATCTACAAATAATCTAATTTAACAAAAAATCCATAATTACCTAGTGTGTTTCTTTCTTTTTAGGGATTGATTCAACCCATTTTATGAAGTATTTAGCTACAAATAGTATCCATTTATGTCCAATTTTTGACAAATCAATAATTTATCCAATGAAGTCCATTCCCTATTATCTGAATGGACCTTCAATTGTTATAGGCTGTAAGGGAAGACAACCTAAATCTTTCATCCTCTTAGTAAAGTGATAACATTTCTCGCACTTTATGACATTTTAAGAAACATCTTTGATCAACAATGGCTACCAATAACCAGCTCTCAAAATTTTATGAGCTATAAATTTAGGTGCAAAATGGACACCACATAATCCACTATAAAATTATTCAATCAAGTCAATAGTCTATTCCTCTAGCATGCATTTCAAGAGAACCCCATCTGGATTCTTCCATGCTAATCCATTCTCAATGAAGAGGTATTTTTGGGAAAGAAAATTAAGTGTTACCCTTTGATTCTTATCCAAGTTAGGGGGATAGTTTAGATTTTACAAGAAGTAAATAATGTCCTTATACCATGGAGATATGTTAAATTGATTCAAAGAATCATCAATACTTAAAACAATAATTTTTATCTCAATAGCTTACATATTGGTCTCAGTCATAACTTGATTAGACCCATCCTTCACAATAATTTGGTGGTCTAAATATATGTCATAATATTATAGCTTGTTAACCCAACTACATCTCTTGTTGGATACTTTATTTTGAGTCAAGATGTACTTCACCATGGTATGTGGTACATAATCAATAATATTTAAACTCAAAACATTAGGATTGAATGTATTGATAGCTTTCAAGGGAGTAAAATCTTGTTTTTTCATAATGGTATAGTTCAATTTAGGACCTTACATAACTTTGTTAAAGAAAGATATGGGCTACTCATGAATTTCCCATTCTTTTACAATAGAACAACAACAATAACATTATAATATTATACAAAAGATAATATATGAAATGGCTTAGTGTAATCAAGTTTGGCCAAAATAGGGGCATACTTTAAAGATCCTTTAATGTCATTGAATGCTTGCTTGACCTTCTCCTACCATTTGATGTTCTAGTCCTTCTTCAACATGGAAGTAATAGACAAAGTAATCTCTATAAACTTGGACACAAACCTCCTTACAAAGTTAATTTATCCAAATAAAGAATGAATTCCTTTCTTGGACTATAGGATAAAAAAATTTCAATGGCTTTAACCCTTTTAGGATCAATCATGACACCATTCTTAGATACTATATGTCCCATCAACTTTGATTTTTTATACTAAAGTGGCACTTTTTTAGATTAAGATAAATTACAAATTACCTACATTTGATCAACACCTACTCTAGATGCTCCAAATATTCTTTTATAGTCTTAGAGTACATAGTAATGTCATCCTGATACACAATAATGAACTGGTTAATTATCCTTTTAAAATACACATCCATATCTCTCTAGAACATTTAACTAGTTTTCATCAACCCAAAAGGCATCCTAGTATATACATACATGCCCCAAGGCATTTTGAATTTGGTCTTGGGCCTCTCAGATTCCTTTACCACAACCTAGTTGTACCTTGAAAACCCATCTAAATTAGATAACATATCTAATATAGTAACACTTTGTAGTAGGTTGTCCATATTGGGAAAGGGAAAAGTATCTTTTAAAGAAACCTTGTTCAAATTTTTGAAATCTACACACAAGTGGATGTCACCATTCTTCTTATATACAGGGACTAAGTTCACCACCCATGATGAATACCTGATGGGTTGAATTATAGCACCATCCCTTAGCTTCTTCAACCCATCCTACATCTTGGTGGCCAAGATGGGGTTAATAGGTCTCTATTTCTTCATGAAAATTTTGCTATCAGGATATAATGGGATGACATGGTGGAACAAATTTTCCCTATACACCTTTAGCTCAGGATAGGACCATGCTAAGCAATCTTGGTACTTCCTTATTTTTTGCATGTAAGCTTTCTTCCTAGTTACACTTAGGTGAGTACCCAACAAAACCTTTCTTGGATTCTCATGAGAACCCAAGTTGTATTCAGTCATGTCTTTTGAGATGAATGATTCTCTATTCTTGATTCTATCAACTCCATCAAAAGATGCTTCTAAACTTATCAATCCCCTTGGGATCATGTTTGTCTTTAGTTGAATGACACCCTTTCCAAATAAGGTTACCTTCCCATCATATACCTTAACCATAGATTCAATTTATATGAGTTGATCGTAGAACTTAGCTTCATAATTAAAAAAACTTTTAATCTATTCATCATCATCAAAGACCTATCAATGATGAAAATCATCTAGGATTGAGGGTCTGACAAACATCTACACTTGGTACTGATAGTGAGGTCTCATATTTTCACTATCAAACTAAGTGCCTAACCCTACAAATCTATCATCTTCTTGGTTTAAAATTTTATCATGATAACATAGATTAAATGCATCAAAAAATTCAATGAAATCCTAAACAACATTTTGATATTATCTCAAATTTTTATTATTCATGGCATAAGTATTATGGATCTATTTAACCACTAACTTAGAATCACCCTTGACAATCAAAATTTTAATTCTATATTCACATGCAATCCTTAAACCAAGCAAGAGTACCTCATACTTAGTAGTATTTTAGTGCACTCAAAGGACAACTAAAAAGAAAACATGAAACATTTACCATTGGGGGTATAGAAGACAACCCTATCTCCATTTCAAAGATTAGATCAAGTCCCATCAAAGTACATATTCCAAAACACGCCTTCTCTATAAAGTTTAACATCAATAACAACAAGCTATTCACTAGTATCAACATTCCCAACAAAGTTTCCAAACTCAACATCTATGTATAACACTTCAGTGAGAGCATGTTTTGGATCTTAAATTACATGTAGCATCTTTGGCTCTCTATAAAGTTTGACCATCTTACCCCAATGAAATGGTGGTGTAGGAAAGGTTCATCTACACACTTCCACCTATGTTATCAGCCCATTTACATGACAATATCATCCCCGACTTAAGTAGGTAGTCTAAAACTACCACATCCATATTCAAATACTTTTATGGATGCACTGCTAACTACACTACCAATCCCTTAATTTTCCCAACAATTAAAACCTCTCATGAGTTCATGGATTAAAATTTACTAAAGGATGATGTAATATTCACTCCAAGATCATTTAGAACATGTAGGGGCATAACATTACAAGAAGAACTAGAATCAATCATAAGATTGTGAACAATCAAGCCATTAATCATTAGGGTTGTGTAAAAAGGATCCACATTCAACTGACTCTACACTAATGTAGTCCCCAAATAGACTTATAGAGTAGGTTTAACAACCTCTTTTGATTATTCATCACTTTCTATGGGTGTTTGGGGAAACTTAATTTCATTCATAGATGACCTTTCACCAAATTTTAAATATTTAAATTCCCTCTTCATATGTTCGGGAATTTGTAATAACTCAACAAGTGGCATGGTGATTTTTATTTGACTCAACACTTGATCCATATCATACACACTATACTAAGGGAGTGCTATATTTGGTGGAAGGGTAACAAAACACTAATCTAGAATACAATAACTCAAGGTATTAAGTGAATTAGGCTAGGGTAGATTTGAATCTTTAACAATATCCTTCAAAGGTGGATTTTGTTTAAACTCATTAGCACCCTTAGGGATACTAGACAATATGGGTGTTCTATTGTTCTTAGCAAGAGCACCTCTAGGCTTATCATCTTGAAACATGATTGATATCTTGGAATCTTTTGAGACTATTATAGATTTATTTAATTCATTACTTGAATTACCTACCTTTGGATTTACAGGGGAAATGTGTTGAGCAACACCACTTGGTTGCCTACTTCTTAAGTTATATTCCTTCTTTTGGGTAGCTGCTACATTAATTAACAGCTAGTCTTCAACTGATGTAATTCCTTCATGATATTATTTAATCATCATAGAGCATAGGAGATTAAAATCTTGAATGGGAAATTCATATGATTGTGCCATATTGACATCACAAGTAAAGTGAAAAGTTAGGACACTCTCCATTTTGACTACACTCTAAAATTGATCAACTCTAGTATCATTCAACAATTTCATGGAGGAAAATGACTGAATTTAAGGGATTTGATAATTGAGTATAAAAATATCATATTTATATGATGCATATGTAGGTTCATTTGAATATTCATCCATCTATTCAATGGTATCACCTGAAGGGTGTGGAAGGAATCACTTGTCACACTAATCAATGTCTAAATTAGAATTCACAAAATTTACCTTGGCATTTAATGGATCAGTCACATATTTTATAGCCCCTCTATTGTAGTTTATCTCTATTATTTATTCATGTACAGGGTTCTTACCTCTATCATTATCTCTATGGTGGAAATTAGGCCCTTCATGTGCTTGAATCGAATTTGGATCTATCGCATAGTTGGTAGACACATGAGGGACCCCCTTTTCAGCTCTAGCCAACTTTTATGATATTTATTTGATAGTAAATGACAAAGTTTTGATAGTTTCCTCCAAGTTGGTTATCTTCATGGACTATGTCTTTTTTGGATTGATTAGTTTCACATTATCTTGCTTGTTCATAGGCTTTCTCACAACATTTATGTTATTTTCAATCTAGATGGCCATATTGAACACGAATTATAGGTTAGTGGGAGACTTATCCCTCAAGTAGTGTACAACCTTATTATTAAAGGAGTCATAATACATTATCAAACACATTATATCACTAGTCCTAATGTTTTTGGGCATCTACATCATATTATTTTTGAGTCTTGTGTTAAATTCCTAAACACACTCATTTTTTATTTTTGTAAATTCAACAAAGAGAAACCTTGGATCAATCTTAGCATCATACTAAATTATAAAAACATTATCCATATCTTCCCATGAATCAATTCATCTATTAGGAATGGAATTGAACCATTCATGAGCATCTTCCTCTAGCATGTGAAAAACCAACTTAATGCACACATACTCATACTCAATCTCATAGTCTTAAATAATAATTTGAAAGGCTCTCAAGTGTTGATTGTGACTCACTACATTATTCCATTAGAACTTAGGGAGGCATTTCCTAACTTCATTTAGGACTTTATTAGGATAGCCTTCCATTTCATAAAAATTATACACCAAAATCTAAGAACATAGAATGTAGGACTTTTGTTTTTATTTGGATCCATATGCCTCATGATTGGTTCAATAACAACTATTAGAGATATGTGAGGGGGTGAATGAGGTGGAATTTGTGTTTCACACTTGGGAGTGGATTCAATTGGTTCAGAAGGAGTTGGGTAATAAACTAGACTATAAGTTTCAAAATCAATAGGGGAACTATGATAGTCCTCAATAACGGTGATCTCAATAAGACATTCAAGATTATCATAAAATTGATATTGTAAATGATCTTTTACAATTGCACTAGGCTCTTCGACAAGGCTCCAAAATTTTCCGCTTCTTCTTTGAGTAATACTTAAGGGTGGAGCAAGTTTCTTAGATAGGTCATCTTTGAGAGATGATCTCAATCCTTCCAATTTCACAAACAAGAAGATACCCAAACCTAAACATTAGTAGAATATTTATAATAGGCACTAGTCTTCCTTGAAACTAGAAAATAAAGTTCGAGTCACCAATAGAATCAAATTTCTAGAATATAACATTTGATAAACTATTTGTGGTACATGCTAGAAATAGACTTTCTAAAGATTAATGAAATAGAACAAAAAGACATTTAAATATTCAAAATAATGTTTAAAAGGGAAATAACACCTTCCAACATGCAATGCTAACATCTCTTTGCAATAGACACAATAAAATTCAATTATCAAGCCTTAAAACATTCTGGACACATCCCTAGTAGAGTGTTGTAGTGTTAACAACCAAGATAGTCAAATCACTTGAGTAATAGTAGATAAATTCATAACTTGAATTAATTATAGTTATCTTTAAGAGTCCTTATGACACAAGGGACCAAGACTCTAGTTTAGTCCCTAACAATAGTTCCAGTTTGGTTGTTTGACATAGATGCACCAAATATAATCTGAATAGTACAAATACATGGAGAACTTTTAAAAATGATAGAAAATCTCTACAAAATTCCCCATTAACCTAGGCTCCAAGGATCTTTTCTATCCCTAGTAATGGTACCAGTTTGATGTTGGTTCCTAGTTGTACAACTCATATTCTTAGCCTTGCACACTTGAAATAAGATATAAAATAATGATGAGAAACCTACTAGTATGCCATTATAGCTATGGATAGGTTTAGAATCAATCTTAGATCTGACATAGAAAATGATTGGGAAGCACCTATAGAGGGTATGGTTATCTCCCTGTTAGTTTTGGCTCTACTTGAACTAAGGTGAGAGGACCTATATAGTAGCTTGTACACATGGAGAGATTCTATTATTCAACCTCCATGGGGGTTATTGGCACAAGGAACAAATATGACTAGGGCATAACCAAGTTTGCACACTTCACCCATAAAGGGTTGTCACATGAAATGCATAAATTCCCTAAGTCATATAAAAGATACTAAAGATGTATGAGGAAATGAATTTAATCTTCATTCTATAAAATATTCATAATAGGATTCAAATCAGAGACTATAATGCTAGACTTTAAAACCCAAACTGCAAGCACACTTCAAATATGCAAGATCTTATGCATTTTCAAGGCAAGTAACACTTATAGTATACAGAGGGTGTATTATTCTAAGTATAAGACAAGTTAGATAATTATAAAATGGAGAGAGGTGTGATAGTGGATTCCAAATAATAGGGTATTTAGTAGTGTTTCATGATAATATTTCCTAGCAAAGATGTAGAAAAACTTCAAATGCAAGATAATGGTAAATACATTATGATCCCTAAGAGACTAGAACATACAATGAAACTAATATTTCAAATGCCTTTCCATCTTGAATCCATAAACCTAGGGTGCCATAACAAGTTATTCAGCAACATATTCTAAAATAATGTGGAAAGGGTTTTATAACCCATATCCATGCTCAAAATGATAACTAGTAATAAAAATAAAACTAGATATCCAATCAACAATATTTGTAAAATAAGTTATTACACTTCATCAAGAAGAAAAAATAGAGAACCATAAGGATTTTCATTAACTTAAAAAGAAATATTACAAACATCAACACTTTAAAATGTTATCATGGGGACAAAAATGGTGAGATTTCTCTTTTGATAAGGGAGAAAAAAAAAATGCTTTCAAATCTCACTAATGGCTATATAGATGCAACCACCTTAGAAATGAAGATAAGATCTACACACAATAATTGATTCAGTTAAATTTTTTTTGTAGAACCTAGACTTAGAGAAAGTGGACAACTAAAATAGTGACCAAAAATAATAGAATGGCCAACCAACCAACAACAACCCTAGAATAGAGGACAAAACCCCATATTTGTACATTTTACATCCATTTCAAATCCATGAATGAGGGTTGCAACTTTCAAATGCCAAAGTCTCACCAAAATTCTCTTATTTGGATAAAATATTCTTTCCACACTTGAAATCTTCATCTGTTAGAAATAAAAATAATTGTTACAACTACCTATACAAGAAATGATGAAGACTTAGACCACATCCTTTGATCTCTAGGCTGAAAATGTATTTCACATGAGATAGAAATATGAACACTCGTAGTGGAGGTCAGACAAACTTTGTCATTGTGTGGAACCACCTAAAGATGTCCTAGACCACTTTTTAGAGGAAGAAAAAAACATTTAAGGATCCAAACAAATTATTTATCCTTATGTGCAACTATCTAGAGATTCTTTAGTATTAATCAATGGTAAATTTGGAATCTTCTAGACAAATACCCTTCCTTTATGTATTACATGGAATAACTTTCTCTTGTAATGATGATTGGATAATATTATATATTCATGGTTTCTAGAGAGATATGCTTAGGAATGGCCCACCTTGTATTTGTAGACCAAAAATATCTCTCTAATGGAGGAACTTGTAAAAGCATAATAATGAAACATTATAAGAGACTTAGGTCATTTTCAAATTTTCACCTTTTGGATCCAAATTGCCATTTTGGATTTGGATTTTTAGGGCTTCCCTCACATATTTTAATTTAAAAATGCATTATTTTTTACCTTATGGTTACCATGCCTCATTTTTAAATTTTCCAAGTCAACTTGATACCAATGGTGAAAGCTCATCCACTCATATTACATGCCTATGTGTCATCACCATGTCACTTAGTTCAAAAATATATTTTCTTTACATTGACCTCAACATCACTTATCTCTATACGTAATTCAACTTCATTTTAAATGTTCACAATCATCTTATACCATTGGATTTATGTGCATAGATCAATGTAGACCATTGATCCTAATCTAAAAGACCAAGTACCATTAGTTTTTAGATATATTTGGACCTAAGTTCATGTCACTTGGTAGCCTTGAGGGATTTCTACATCATATACTTTGATTATTCCTTGGGATAGTGTGCTTCTACCATATGGTGTTATTGGATTTACTAGGAGCTTCATTGAATAGTCCACCATCACTATGCACTCTTAATCTCATTAGCATAGATCAAGTATAGACTATTTATATTTATACATAGGGCTCAATCCTTTGCTATAGTTTTCATAGGATTTATGATAGGGTCCCATGATGATGAAACTTATCACCATCTTGCTCATCTTGGGTTTCTTTGACTATTTAGCCTTGGTCATGCATTGTGAAATCATACTGCCTAAGCAAATGCATGCCATATATCTACCTCCATTTGAAATCAAATGGATACTCCATGGGGCATAAATTTTATGATTGTGTAACCATCCTAGAATATTTTAATCCTAATGGATAATTTTCATGGCTTACGATTGACATCCATGCACTTGTCAATGGCATCTACGATCCCATCAACTATACAAATTTAGAAATTTCATCAGGACTTTACTTATCCTTATTTTATTGGCCCTTTAGACTTCAAAATAATTTTCTTGGGATTTTTGTGTTTAGCTTCTTTATCTTTAGAATAATTATCTTATAACAATTATTACGATATTTTTTCTTGGCACTTTTGCTCCCAGGCCCTATGTTTGTTGGGAGAATTGTTTTGGACATCTTATCTAAAATAATTTCCCTAAAGAAATAAACCTCTACAATTTTCCCACAAAATTTGAGTCTTCAACATTTTATCTTGGTGGGGATAATTGTTTTAGACATTTTGTGAAAAATAATTTCCCTATAAAAATTGAAGTTGGCATTTTCTTTGAAGAAATTAAGCTTATACTTTTGTTCAAGAAAGGACTTTTGTTGGGATTTTTGCATGGATAAAATACCTGAAGGGTAAGCACCCTTTAGAACTTTTTTTCATAGATAAAAAGTCCTAAATAAATGAGACTTTTCACCTTTTTGAAACAAAAGATTTTTATTGGACTTTTTATGTGGACAAAATGCTTGAAGGGCAAGTGCCCTTCAGAATTTTTTCCATGAAAAAAATGTCTAAAAGAAATGACCCTTCTAATTTTTTATGAAACACTTAGCCCAATGAAAATGGGACTTGGCCAATATATTTAATTCTTTTATAATTTTTGAAGTGAACAAAATGTTTGACAAAAATAAGTATTAAAACATTTTTTTTGAGATAAAAAGCCTAAAGACCTATTTTCATCAAACATTGTATTCATGTAATAAGCCCAAAAAATTCTAAGGGAAAGACACATTCACCAAGAAAAGACCAAATTAAGACTTAGAAAATTTTCACATGAGCTTGACCTTTCACAGAAAAACTTGGAGATGAAAGTTTGGGCTAAAGACTTGGGCATTTCAATTTGACAAGGGCCCAATTACTTCAGTACAATTTTGGGCACTAACATGACAATTTTTAAATCCATCCTAATTTATTACATACATTATGGTGAACCCAATGTGAACCTTACCCTTACATTTAAAAATATTTAATCATAGTCAAGTAGATCGAGTTGATCAATCAAGTTTCATTTTCTCAATGCAAGTTTATTTTTTAGCTAATGAGATCAAACTAGTTGTTATGGTCTTTTTATCTATCTATAGGACTCAATTTTTTATCTAAATAGATTGAACTAGTCAATCTAATAATTTTATCTATTTATAAGTATAAGGTTTTCAATCAGCTAGGTTGCATTAGTCAACCTTATTTTATTTTATATTTACATGATTAAAATAATGTATAGATAACCTAGTCAACAAAAATTCAACACTTTCAACAATATAACTAAATCAACATAATCAATCATGTTTTATATTTTAGGTTTATTATTAACAACTAAGCATTTCCATCTTGTTAATCTTAATCAATTTATAATTCCTACCATTTAGTTCAAAAATTAAAAATTTCCTTACTTTTTTCCTCAGTTATCAATTATATCAAACTATACCCACATAGTAAACTAAATCCACCAACTCTATTTAATTTTATGTCTTTGATTTTTACCAGCATAATAAATTGATTTGGTTGATTTTGTTTGTTTGGGTATAATTTTTCAATAGATTGTGTTGACTAGATTAATTTTATTTTATATTGTTAACTCAACTAGAAAGTCATTCTTGATTGTATTCTATGTGTTTCATTGTTTAGAATAGACAAAGTAAATTAACCTCTATTTTTCATAGTAATGAAAATCACTTTCAATTTTGAAATAAATAGTTGCTTGCTTGTTTATTTACTTTCATAAATTACAACTTAGTTTTTGACAAATTGATTTTTTGCCTTTATTTTCATCTTGCTTGGTTTTTCCTATAAATTATGTATTGATAATTTTAAAACTACTTAGCTAATATCATGAAAGTATATGTGATATTATGTTTATGTCCCTTTTCTATCATTTACATATATCATGTCATGAGGGGTTTGCCCCAATATTATTAGCCATCATACATAGCTAAACATGTTCCCTAGTTTCTATGTACCTCATAATATTTTGAAAACACCTTGGATTTCCATTTGTAGTAGACCTTAGGAATCCAACCATCTATTTGATTATGGTGCATTGATTAGTAGTTAACACTAAGAATCTACTTATTGCTTACCCTTGAAATTGGGTTAGTAAGGTATTAAAATGACACTTCCTCCATAGTTAACACTCTAAAAAATTAGGTCCTCACTATATGGACAAGATAATATGTTTGGAAGCCTAAATTTTCAAATAAAACCTTTTAGTATAACTTCTTGATCTTATTTATGGGTAATTAGTTATCAATAATTAGTTAAAAACTTATATTTTTCTAGTTCTTGCTTTCTACTCTTTATTGTATTGTAGATTGTATTGGCTAATGTTGATATAGTTATTTCTTGTGTTTCAACTAGAGGGAATAACTTGATCTATTTGACTATGTTTGAATAGAATATGTTGACCAATATGATTCAGTATTATATTTTGTGCTTTATGTACTTATATGTTTAAACTAAATCATCCAATTTTAATAGTTTAAATTTTTATACCTATAAAACTAAAATAGTTAGTTTAATTTATTATATTTTTATTTTATCATGTCTACACAGCTAGATCAACCATCTTGATATAGTAGGTTTATAGACTTTTCTTTTATCCTTTGTACCCAACTAGATCAACCAACTTGATCTAGTAGGTTTTCAAATTATTATTTTATCCTTTCTTCCTAACTATATCAACCAACTCAATTAATTAGGTTTATAGACTATTATTTTATCATATTTTGCCAAATATATTAAATAACTCAATTCATTAGGTTTCCATATTATTATTTTATCTTGTCTACCCAACTAGATTGACTAGGTCCATATGATAGGTTTAAAGACTATTTATGTTATCCTATTTTCCTAACTATATTGACCCAATCAATCTAGTAGGTTATTAGACCATTATTTTTTCCTCTCATAATCAAACTAGATTGACCTACTTTATTTCATATCTCTTGGACAACATAGTTTGATATAACTTTATACTTAATATCCAACTAGATTGACCTAACTGATCCCATACATTATAGCTAGCTTAGTTCACTCTTGGGTCATTGTTGTTCCTTTTCATAATCACACTTGATCAATCTAATCAATCTTGTATACACTAGATAATTTATTCTAACATATTATTGTCAAGTTCTCTTGCATCATCTAACCAAATCAGCTTGTTTGACCTTGCATATTCTAACTGACTTATTACAAACCTTAGATCTTTAATTGCTTGGTCAATGTAGCTCCATTAGTGGTTGATCTAGTTTTAATTCTAATTATTTTTCTCTACTAAAAACTTACACTAATTTTCCTTTATGCAATGATTAGCATCATGAAATCACCTATCAAATTATTTCTTGATAATCTTAACCCATTTATAATGTACATGGCTTTTTATTTCCAACCTCCACCCAAGAGGATAATCTATCATGGTGAACTTAATCCTAACCTATATCTAACTCCGTTGATTGCAACATGGTTAAAATACCCAAAATTATGATCTCTATTGATCTAACCCATTTCACACTCCCCATGATAAAAACATTTATAATCTTAATGACACCATATCAAAACTTCATTATGATACAATTAGATCAATAGATACTGACATAGAAATTTTTTTCATAAGAAATCCTCCTATAGGAAACATTAATATCCCTAACCTTTGGAATTATATCCCTTATAATAATAATATTTAACATACTACTCATCCTTCACCTCCTCCTTTTATAAATAAAAATACACCCATAAATACCACTCAACTTATTGCTCAAATGGTTTCACAAATAAATGTTATGAAAATAGGCAACAATTCCCAAATTATGTAAATGCAACATCACATCTTGAAAATGACTAATAAACATACTCTTATCATGCCTCAAAATAACCAAAAATGTATTCCCCTTCCCCTTTTATATGCTAATGGGAATATCATCCCTCAACCTCTTATGGATAAAAAGATGATTCAACATCTTCAAAACAAACTATTAATTGATTTAATTGTATCCATCAATATTGGAAACATTTATCCAACAATTAAATATTATGAAACTAATGACCCTACCCTTTTCTTAAATCATTTGGTAATCTCTGAAAGTAATGGATCCAAACCAATACTTTCACTGCCACTAATCTTCTAGTTAAGACATTCACTAGAGATGACTTAGAATGGTATAATCAACTCGTTCAACATTCCATATCATAACTAGAAGACTTATTAAATATTTTAGTTAAATAATTTCAACAAAATGCTCTCCCTAAAAATTTTCTTAGTCATTTAATCAAAGCTAAACATTTATCCTCTTATTTATCTCATATTTTCATTAAATAGTGGAAATCATTAACTCATAAATCAAACCAAAACATGAATTATGAAAATATTTTAAAATTATTTATCATTTATTTACAACCTTTTATTCAATATAAGGTGTAGAAGAAAATTTTGGGCACAAAATATTTGATTTTATAATTACATTGAAAACCCAAAATGTCTAAATACCTAAGTAAGATCTAGAGCCATTAGAATCACAATTCAAATAGATGAACATACAATTCAACTTAGTACCCTAATTCTAGAGATAAATGCTCTAAACCAAAATTAAATGGATACAAAAGTAAGAATATTGGGATTGAGATTACCTTGGAATCAAAAATTTAAAATTATGATTTCTTGATCATGGATTCAAGGATTTATTTGGCAAAGAGACTTCATGAACCTCATAGATGATTTGCAGTTAGTTGATAATTAGTTTAGCCATGGATAAATGTATTTATTATATAGATTATGGAGGGAAGAACAAATGGCTCAATGCTATGTACCTAGGGATATGATATATTAATGTATATTAGTTGATGGAGATGCTGACATGTGGCACACATCCCCTTAGTTAGTTATATGGGTACTAGGATAATGGAGTAACTTATGGAATTAGTACATTGGGTAATGGTTGGCCTACATTGGGATTAGGAGGTTACCCATCCATGGGTTGGATAAATGTCTATATATAGGAGATGATGATCATGGTAAAGATATCAAGTAAGCATTGAGTCTTCTATTGTAAGAGGATATTAGAGGTTGTCACACATCCCCTCGAAGAGACATTGTGGATTTATTCCTTCCTAAAGGATTATTATATGGTGTTTCCCTACCTTAAGGGTATTTCTACATATATTGAATATCAATATCAATACAAGTGGTATTAGAGCTTTGATTTGGGCAATTTGTGTGGAGTGAAACCCTAGTTTTTTTGAATCATCAATAACTTTTGACTGGTTGCAAATTTTTCCACAAATTTTTTACTAGATATGGAGAATATTTTAATCACAGTAAAAAAATAGAGATTGTTTGATTTGTTTTGAAGGAGTCATTGTTATTTTAGGGTTTATAATAATTTTGATATATCTTCCAAAATATAGGGAATTTTTATTTGACATTTTTACTAGAGATGTAAGAAGATATAAGAGAAGCACAATAAAAATTTTAGAATTTTTTGAGTTGTTTGGAGTGATTTATTATGATTTTATGGATTGGTTTTGACATTTTAGGGTTTCATGAACATTAATTTTTTTGTGGATCATGGAGTTGAAAAAAAATTTAGGGGAAGATGATATTGATGCTAGATAATGGTGGCTCCTTTTGGATAATCATTTTTAAAAAAAAATTGGGCAAAGATGATTACTTCCTTTTTGTCTAAGCCTGCACTACATTGGTTTGATCAGTTGAGATGTACAAAAAGGTTTTCTTTATGGAAAGAAATGGAACATATATTTTTAGATTGTTGGGATATAAAACAAGAAGTAGAAAAAGAAGAAGTAGTAGAAGAAGAAGAAGAAAAATAAGAAGAAGAAATACAAGAATCAGAAGAAGAAGAAGAAGAAGAAGAAGAAGAAGAAAAATTAGATGATAAGGGTTCAAATAATTTGGCTCCAAATAAATCTGAGTCAGTTTTTCAATTTCATGGATGCATTAAAAAGAAAATTGTTGTTGTGTCCATAAACCCTACTAGTAAGTATAACTTCATCAACATGAATGTGTCCAAACATCTACATGTTCAATCAAAGAATATCAAAGAGGTTCAAGTAGATGGTAAGAATATTTCAATGTTTGAAGATCTAAAGCTCATTATGGAAAAATATGTTTTACATTCATATTTTTATGCTTTGGATATGGATGATGTGGATATAGTTCTTGGATATCCATGGTTAGAGACTTTAGGAACAATGAATATTAATGTTTATAAAAAGTTCATGAAGTTTTAGTATAAGAAAAAGAAGATCAATTTACAAGATATCATAGTGAAAAAGGCACCAATAACAATCCAGGTAGATCATGAGGATGAGATTGAAACAGGTGATGAAGATCATGATGAAGATTTAGATGATATAGATAAAGACACACTACAAATGAACACTTCATCTACTCAAGAGACAAATAAGGAAAATGTGAAAGAGGTATAAGCAAAGGTGGATAAGGTCAAAGTATTGGAAAAGGTTGAGGTATATATACACCCACATCATCTTGAGAGGAAACAATCATGGAACTAGGTGAGGAAGTGTCATAAAAACAATCATTTTATCTATACATGAAATAAAATTTCCAATCATTATGGATATATATGGAATCCAAATAAAAAATACTATGGCACAGGGAATGAATGTGGAAATCACTATGACTATGCATGGAAGAATACCTACTATGGTCATGGTTGGAATTAGAGTAGCATATCAGAATATGGTACATGGAATAAAAAGAGGAATAATTATGTTTGGACACCAAAGCAATATAATTATGATCATGAATGAAATCAGAGGAGCAAAATTGAATTTGGAAACAAGCTTGGAGAGCTATCACCTGCCAAGATTACATATGGATGGCTATATGATCGAGATTGGAGACAAGTGTGTAATGATTTGAAGCACACTCATTATTTGGTTTCTTCATATGGTTCAGGGACAAAACATGTCAAGGAGGGAAGTAATGCTATGTACCTAGTGATATGATATATTAATGTATATGGGTTGATGGAGATTCTGACATATGGCACACATCCCCTTAGCTATATGGGTACTAGGATAATGGAGTAAATTATGGAATTAGTACATTAGGTAATGATCGGCCTACATTGGGATTAGGAGGTTATCCATCCATGGATTAGATAGATGTCTATATATAGGGTATGTTTATCATGGTAAAGATATCAAGTAAGCATTGAGTCTTCTATTGTAAGAGGATATTGGAGGTTCACCCCTCGAAGAGACATTATGGAGTTATTCATTCCTAAAGGAGTATTATATGGTGTTTCCCTACCTTAAGGGGATTTTTTAATATATTGAATATCAAGATAAATAAACTAAAATTCAAATTTGGCTTGTGGGGATCAAGGGTTGGGGATTTTTTAAGGAATTTAAAATTCCTTAGAAGTTTCTAGATTTAAATGCTTCTAAAAAGGAAGGGTGAGAATAGAGAGGATTATAGAATTATAGAACTTTATAATCCATTAAGAGGGGTTAATGGGGATTAGGTAGGGGATTATATAGGGATTAGGTGACTAGGGGTGTAGGAGAGCCTATGAGTAGGCTAGTAGGTAGGCCATGGAAGTTAAAAATTCCTAAATAGTAGATAAGTGGGGATTATAATAAGATAAGAGATGAATAGTGGAATTAAAGAAGAATTGGGATGAAACTATAGTTATTTAATGGATAAATATTAATGGGATATATGAGATAAGTTATTAGAATGTGGATGGTCTTATAATGGGATTAGATGAGACAAATTAGATAAGCAAAATTAGTGTCGACTAATAGTGATATTACTGATGCTAAATAAAGTAAGCAAATTTAAATGCATATGATTTATTGCTCTTTAAAAGGGAGTTGTGAGTAGAGATAAGTGGAAGGAGTAATGGTATTTCAAATAAAAATCATTTCATAGATTGATGTTAGTAAATTATGTTAGTGTATATGATTCCCCCTCATGAGGACATGTGGGGAAAAATGAGATAGATGGTCACTCAAAAGAAGAAATGATGGGTGGGATGTAATAAATATATAAGGGGATGGGATGCAAGATGTGAGATAGATGATGAAGAATATGAGTTTTACTTTGATAAATGAGATACATATTGATGATTTACCTAGTAAATACATATGAATAGGGAGTAGATATGATCATTTCATGGTTGTTGACACATCCCAAGGGAGAATCAACCATAACATGATATTGATGGGATAAAAAGGTTATAATATTTAGACATATCCAAAGAAAAGATCCATTCAAAGGAAGAATTTTTAGCTAGGATAAGACATTTATTTGATAATATTAATGATGGGTGTAGCTCAAATCTAACTTGATCAATATGATGATGGTGATGATAGAGAATAAATGACATGATAAAGTGACCAAAAGATAGGGGAGAAGAATTAGATTACATTAGATTAAATTAGTGAGCCATAATGTGATTAATAGTGATGATGACCCTATAAAGGAAAAATTAAAAGGAGTTGTAATTGATAAATTTACCAATCAATGAATGATGAAATAAAAGATGGATTTTGTTAGGTCTAATCGATAGGTGCAGGTGATTGATAAAAATATTAAGGAGATGATTATAGATATAGTGATTTATCAATTTGATTTATTAAGGATTAATATAGGCTCAAATATTTGACTCATGCAAGAAATATGTGATTATGGATGATGAGGAAAGAAGGGGTAGTGGCCAAGCTATCCTTGAGTATTAAAAATTTACCATGTGTTCCCTACATAGCCTTAGGAAAGCTCAGGTTGATGTAGTTCTGACTCAGGGATAAAGGATAATTGATAGAGTAGAATTTGATGATGATGATGATGATAAGTGACTAAAATAGGTTTTTATTTATTAAATGATATGACTTAGATGATGATCTGAGGATAAAATATTAGATGTTAGTCAAATAGATCATGAGGATTAGTGATGGGAATAAAGATGACTAGATGATTAGTATATGATAAGGGTGTGGATGATCAAGTGATCAAAACTATCATAAATATCATCATATTCTAAGTAATCCAATAAATATATCACTTTGAAATATGCCCCATGATATAAGTATGACCAAAAGGATATGGTGCCAAAGTGTGTGGGAAAATAGTGAACTCTACATCATTGAGGTAAATTATAAGTATTATTATATGCTTGGGGGACATCATAACATCCTTATTAATTTCCCAAAATAAAAATACATGATACAAATAAAACATAAGACAAACATGATAAAATACATGCAAATAAATCAAAATAATAGAGAGCAAACAAGTAACATGTATCTACATGCAATGCCACAATTTATTATGTAATTATGGGATGAGTGATTGGATGATGGGTTGGAATAGGATGATCATGAAGTGATGGGGGACTTAGGATAGACTTAGATAGAATAATGATGATGATTAATATTGGGATGGTTTTTGAACTAGGTGAGGGGTTTGGATGGTCATTTGGATATGGGGTCTGGATAAGGATAAGAAGGTGGATAACATGATGGGGGTGTGATAAGGTCTTTTAATACTGATTTGGTCTATAATTCAAATCTAAAAGTATTCCAAGGAGGATGTGGTGATTTGGAAATGGTGATGTTTTTAGATGATCAAAACCTTATAATAGTTTAATCTAATAGGAAGAGATTATGGGATCAAATACCTTTCACACTAACAAGTGATTAGATAGATGATAGGTATGAAAAATAAATGAGAGAGAAGTGATGGGTGCTAGATTAAATTATGGGACAACGTTATGTGTGTCAATAATACCTAGTCAATAGTATGATGAAGATATGGAAGTATGGGTGACCACTCAGATTTAATTCAAAGACTAAATAACATATCCAAAGATAATGAATGGTAAAATATGAGATGGATATCATATGTTATGAAATATGAATGACATGGAGATGGATGTGGGTGGGGGATTAGGTATAAGATAAGACACTATGGACTATTTTGTGACTTTTTCAAATTATATGATTTTTAGGGTTTTTGACATATTTTAATTTTTAGGGATTTTTGGAATATGCATGTATGTTATAAAAATGGGGTTACTATAAAAGGGAATACCAAGCATAGAAACTGGGATGAGGATGGATGAAATGATGAATGGGATGACAAAAATATGAGGATGATGTGAAAGAAGGATGAAGAATAAGGAAAAAGGGACTAGGGATGTCTAATGACCACATCATGAAGGAACCAAATATATAATTTCTTGGGTGTCCATTGGAGGATACGTTAAGATTATTCTACAACATTTCTCAAGGAATCTTCTTCATCCTTATGGAGTCCAAAACTAGAGGAAAGGATGGATATAATAGGATGGAAGAGATAATGATAGATAATGGATAAAGGGATAATATATGTGTGGGAGTGGCAAGGGATGGGATATGACTATAGAGATGAAGGGAATGAATTGTGACCCCAATTGTTGAGGTATAATGTATACAATTGATTATTTTACCATGATGCCAGAAATAGTTTTCATCATGGTACTTGCCAATGCACTAGAAGACTAGTTTTCACCATTAGATGAATGATTTTTTTGAAATTATGTTTGATGTTTTGATTTTTTGATTTTATTTATTTTTTGGGCATCAGGATTTATTAGATAAGGGAAAGATGCTAGATTTATGATATTATATGGATCTTCAACCAACACCTATTCTATATATATGTGATGGTAGGACAATGTGATAGACATTAGATTTTTAGATGTGCTGGTGGCCTTTATTGAATCTTGATTTAATGTCCTCTAGACATTTAATTGGGTGAATTTATAACCCCTAACAGGGACAATTTTTCCTAGGGATTTGAGATATGGTGTGTATTGGAGTATGTCTTGATTGTGATGATTGGGTATAGGATGCGAATGGGGTATATGATCATGATGGATGATATGATGAGATGGGGGAAAAAATGGGGTTTAATAGTTACATTCACCATTGGATATGGTGGAGGGGATTATTTAGATTGGTTCCATGGCGTTAAGGGATCCAAAACCTTTTGATTTGTTGATTCTTTGATCTACACATTAAGAGGATGGTCGGTCATATGATTATTACTTTTGACATTATTTTGATTTGTTGATTAGATTTGTCTTTGATTTACCTCTAGTGAAATATTATGGGGTTCATTAGAGGAAATTGATTTTTGACTTGATAGATGATGATTATTTTGGCATTATCCTAGTGCCTAATTTTGGGCTTCACTAGGAGAAGACTTTTTTTATTAGGCTGATGATTTGAATTTTATCGACTTTGACTTATGGGATCAAAGATGATTAGATCATGATTTATGAAATTTATAATATGGTCTTAGACCTTTATATTTATGGCATATGATGTTTAATGTAGAATGGAAACCAATGATGCATGTTCCTATTCATTCATTACATGGAGTGGGATATAGGGATTATGGAGGAAAGGTGGATGATTATTTTTGTGTGATGGATTAAGGGGATAATGGGAAACATAATCCTCATAAAGGTCACTAGGATCCCTATCCTCAATTTCAAATAAAGTGTCCTCAATAATATCAAAAGGATTAGTAAGACTTGTTGAAAGACATGCATCTAAGGTAGGATCAGATCCATTCTAAAAATCTTTGATAGATAGATATTGTAAAAACTAGGTTACGACTTCATCATCCTAGTTGGGATCAAAAGATATGCTCTATGATTAGTGATCATCCAAATTGTGAGTGTCCTTAAAATAGGAATAATTATCATCTTTTGTTATAATATCTATGAGGGATGATGTTTTTAATGAGGAATTCAATTTAGATATTGGTGTTAAACATGATCTTGATGTAGATAGAAATTATATTGGATTTGATGCTAAATTTGGTGTATGTGACATTATGTTGTTAGTAGAAGAGTGATTCTCAATAGGTGACCTCTTAACATGGTGTTTTTAATATGATGGGTGAGGGAAAGATGATGGAGGAATAATGGAGTCAAAAAATATGGGTCCATGCAAGATCTCATGGGATATGGGAGGACTAGGCTCATGGGGAATAAAATAATGTTTGATAGAAGATTTCTCTTAGATGGGGTACCATGGAAGATATATGTGGTGTCTTGACCTTGTCTTAGAGAGGGAAGGTATTTATCATGATTTGGGATTTAATCTTGGCACTCCTCTTCTTGGTCACCTAAAGATATAAACCCATCTGGTTCATCCTTGATTTCTATGTCACCATGATTGATGAGGTCTTGGACATAGTCTTGTAAATTTTGACATTTATGAATGATATGCCCCCAAGTTTGGTGATATGCACATGATTGATTATATTTATACCCATATGACTTAGGCTTGGTGAGATTAAGATGTCATATAGGTGGATAGACCATTATGTTGGTGATGACTAGTTATTGGAAAAGGGCTTTCAAGGACATAGGAAGAGGAGTATAAAAACCCTCTTCATTTTATGAATTAGATGTAGAAGTATTAGACTATATATCAGATGTTTTTTGATGTGATTGGGTGGATGGACTGGTAGTAAATGAGGTGGATAAGGTTGGATTCCCTTTACTAGTGTAAAAATGGGTAGATGATGGGTTATAACTAATGGATGGAGTATTATAATGGGACTCACATTAATGGTTTTGGACTTGAGGTGAAATGAGTTGAATGGTATAAGCACCTTTAGGGAGTGTGGGACACCCATATTATAGAACCATAAGATTATCTCATCCTTATTGACAAATATGTATGGGTTTATGATAATTGGGTCTAACTTCATGGTGATGTATGATAAAATATTGATGATGAAGGGGGAAGATGTGGAGGTAGACTAAGGATTAGATATGGCCTCTTGAATAAATTGGGTCTAAAGGACCAAGCTAGTATGATAGGTGATGATGAAGATGAGATATAGGAATAGATAAAATACTAGGACTAGCCTTCATACCAATATCATAATAAGTGCTAATGACCTATCTATAATTCCTAGTTTTCAATATATCAAAAGGATTAAGGATTTTATCAATGCCTAGATTCAAACTAGTGAAGGGGTGATTGGATGGGTGCTAGTTATGAATAATTAAGTTGATAGGATTAGATTGATGATGATGGGTTTTATAGATTAAAATTGATAAGGTGATAAGATACTATAAGTATACTAACTAGGTATGAGATTTGCCCAAATGATGAGTGATAGTGGACTAGAATGATAAGATGATATAAATGGGTAACAAGGGGACTGGTTCAAGTCTTGGATTTATTTACTCAAGATGGGATGGGATATGATTATGTAATTAAGGTGATTGATGGGAAAAGGAAAATTATATATAGGTGAGGGTGAAATGACCAAGGTTAATGTAAATGAGATGTGAATGGTTGGGATATGGGTGTGACCTAAATAGCCAACTAAGATAAGATAGGATGAGGTTAGACTAGATGGGAGAAGAGGTGATTAGGTGAAGGCAAGCTCAAGAAAAATTATTGATTATGAATAAATTGGACTTAAGATAAGATGTAGATGATAACATGTGGTTTGGATATGTAGGTGATGAGGTATGATTAATGATTAGTGGATATAGTCAAACTGGGAGGGGATGAAGACAAGGTGGGAGATGGGATATGATAATCATAAATATATACAAAGACAATATGTATAAAAGGATGAGGATATGAGGATGTACAAGATGATAAAATGATGAGACAAGGATATACAAGTTCATATGTATAAAGGACCTATATATGCATGTATAGGTTTGGGTAAAGACTGACTTAGCTCATAAGCAATACTAGTTTAGCACAACACCCACCCAAGAAAGTGAACCAAAAAAATATAATTAGCAAAATAAAGGGTGTGTAACCTGACCATCATACCTTCTAGTAAAGTTTTAGGTGAGGATGTATGCTGGTGACTCATTATATAATCTCCCAAACCTTCTTGATCTCATCTACACTTAACAACTTCTTAGGAGTTAATCCTACCTCATATAATGAAATGAATGTTATAGTTGAAAGGTCCTAATATAGGTTTTCACAAGGTTTTCTAGGGGAGTGCTTAATATATTTGAAGGTATAATAGGGCCCAAGTCTATATAGGATACTATCTAACTACCTTATGTATTGGGGCTTAACTTCTCCCCACTCAATGGAAAACTTATGGGGAATTTTGCTTTGGCACCTAACAATAGCTTGACTAATTTTTATAATCCACTAGAACATGGAGTTTGGTTTATTATGTGGTGGTGAAATCCATGTCACTAACCCATAGAAAATAAAATAGGGAGGGTTTATATGTGGTTTTTGATCCTCAAAGAATCTTTGTAGTGATTCAAGGAGGAGAGCATATATCAACATAACCCTTGAGAGACAAATAAGTAGACAAAAAGGGTTAATTAATTGATTAAAATTAAGTGTGAGATATTTACAAGAAGTAAGAATATACAAAAGAGATAAACCAAAAATTGATTAAAATAATATATTTAAGATAAAATGATTAAGATGATTGAAATCATTTATAAAATTCCAAAAAGGAATCTTTGATATAAATCATGCAAACACAAGGTTAGTAGTTTATGTGGTACTCAAAAGAGTTAACCTGCAACACAAAGATTAGTAGGTTGACTAATTTATTACAAAACCACCTATTGACTAAAAAATTGCTATTGCATAGTCAGTATAAGGAAAAACATAACCAAAGAGCACAAGATCATAACTCTTAGGAAAAATTGTAGATTATGAGTCATGACCTTATAGTAGATAGTTAATTACATTAAAAAACTACAAAATTGGAATTAGTAATGCAAAACCATGAATTAAAATGCAAAATTGCAATTGGATAAAATTTGATATTATTAGTTTTGTGATAAAGTAAAAAACTTAATTTTTTTGACTTTTAACCCAAAAAAATACCTATATAGGTTCTAATAGGTTACCTAAATGCCTATATATACTTATATACAGACAATTATGACTAATTTATGATTGATTTATGATGTATCCAAAATTTTATAAATATTTAGTAAGATGTTTCAAATGGACAAAATTATGGACAATCTATAAACTAGCAAGAGTTTTTATCCTAAATATAACTTATAAAATTCAAAGATGACAACCAATAGATAGAATTAAATTCAAATTTTAAAAATTGTAAAATCACTAATGTAAATGTGTTATTGCAATTCTCAAAGTAAAATTGTGACTTCATGACTCATGATTTTTTATAAATATGATAAAAAGGTTATGATACGGATGTTTAATTTGTAGATGGCCTCTCAACTTGGCCTCTCTTCTACTGATCATTCTAATCACATCAACAATCTTAACAGAGATAAAATCTTGTTATAAAATGTGATTAGTCAAAAAAATTCCCTTTTAAGACCCAAGTGACTGAAGGAAGATGCAAATGTGGGTTATATGATGTTTATATGATTAATCACCCCTACAAACATAGAATATCAAGACTAAAAATATAGGTTAGAAAACAATAGACAACTATTAATGATTTTTACCAAAACCATAATATCATGACTCTTAGCACAATATCACAATTCATGGGGCAAAACTATGACTCTAGGATTAGTGTTATTGTGGCTTAGCAAGAAAATGTGTGAATCCCAACTAGGCCTATCTGTCCTAGATAGAGAGTGAAAACCATGGGCCTATAACACAAGAATATTTCAATCTAAGCACATAAAGGTTAGAAAAATAATAGACATAAAAAAATAAATGATTCCAGGCTTGTCATAGGGAGTTTGTAAAATCATGATTAGAAGAGGAAATATAATGATTCTCGCTACAAAACCATGATTTGTGAAGTCATGGTATTATAAATTACCTATGAAAACAATTGTTAGTGGTTATAAAAAATCATGACTAGGTCTGTAAAATTGCTATTAGGGGTGTAATGTCATGATTTTTGAAATCATGGTATTACACAAATGAGATAACCTACCAAGATAAAAAAAACAATTATGGGTTAATCAATATCATGACTTTACCTAAAAATAAGTTATTCTTATGTCAAAGTCACCATTCACAAGTCATGATATTATTTTAGGGTCAAAAATCTATCAAGGTCAGAGTAAATGATTAGTGGTCAAGTCAAAAAATCAACACAAAGTCATGACTTCTGGGTTGAAATCATGACTACAAAGTCACGAATACCAATGAAAAACCATAAGCTTCACCTGTGTATGGAAAATTTCAAAAATATGGTATTTTTATTGATTGGTTAGACCTAAAAGCTAACAAAAATACCACTAACAAGTAAAATTATGAATTTAGGAGGAATATTCCCATCGCATCTCGCCAAAATGTAGTAGGAAAAATTGAGCACAAAGGATTTGATTGTATAATTACATAAAAAACCCAAAATGTCCAACTACCTAGGTAAGATCTAGAACCATTATAATGAAAACACAAATAGATGAACATACAATTTAAAAATCCTAAAGCTAGCTTCTCTAAACCATGATCAAACAGATACGAAAATAAGAAGATTAGGATTGAGATTACCTTAGACTCAAAAAATTGACATTATGATTTTTTGATCATGTATTCTTGATGATGCATTCAAGGATTTGTTTAGAATGGAGACTTCATGAACCTCATAGATGATTTCTAGTTAGTTGTTAATTAGTTTAGCCATGGAGAAATTGCTTGTTTATATAGATTATGGAGGTAAGAATCAATGGTTGAAATTCAAAGTTATCTTGTGAAGATCAAGGGTTGGGGATTATTTAAGGAATTGAAAATTCCATGGAAGCCTCTAGATTTATAGGCTTCTAGAGAAGAAGGGTGATAATAGAGAGGATTCTATAATTAGAGAATTATAGAATCCATTTGGAGTGGTTAATGAGGATTATGTAAGGTATTATATAGGGATTAACTGACTAACATCATAGGAGATCCTAAGAGTAGGCTAGTAAATGGGCCATGGGAATTTGAAATTCCCAAATAATAGATAAGTGGGGATTAGAATAAGATAAGAGATGATTAGGGGAATTAAAGAAGAAGTGGGATAAGACTATAGTTATTGAATAGAGAAATATTGATGGGGGATTTGAGATAAGTGATTAGATGGGGGTGGTTTTAGAGTGGGATTAGATGAGATAAATTAGATAAGTGAAATTAGTGTTAACTAATAGTAATATTAGTGATGTTAAATGAATTGATCAAATTTAGATACATACACAAGGTTCAATTTTTTCCCACACACATTAAAGGAGGCATTTGATCAAGATAAAATACAAGACTTCCTTCTAAACCAATCTGAGTGACTACATATTTCAATTAAATAATTTTTTCAAACTTCATATAATGTAATTGCTAATGCAAATATACACTTTCAATCTCTTCCAACTAAAACAAGGGTAATTAAATCAGATAATCAAACTTCTTTCCATGCACCACTAAAAGTATCACAAATTAATTAGTTATTATCTCCATCTAAACCCTTCATATATAAGAATATCTTCCCCCCATCATGGTATGATCCTAATAAATTTTGTTGGTTCCAAGCTGACATTGGTCATTCTCATAAGGCATGATATTGGATTATCAAGTTTGCAGTTTATTTCATGTTAGGTGATACATTTGATCATGATGAAATGATTAAATTATATCATTTGATTATCTCAAAGTTCCCCAAAATAGATAATTACCAAACCCATACCCTCAAATCTTATAAATATTCTTCCAATCCTAATACAAAACATCTAAATGATAATATTTATTTAATCAATGCTAATTATGATCATTATTACAAAAAATATCAATATGAAAACATGGCTAAAGTTAATTATCATTATAAATTTGTTCACAAGGATCATGCCAATAAACCTAATAAATCCTCTATTGACAAACAACTTCTTAGAGATACTAAAACTACTTCACCAACATCTTTAGAACCAAATATTAGTGATTCTATCTCTACAAAAAAAAACCATTTCCCATAAAACTCATACCATTTCTTCATCCTCTAAATATCATTGGAATTTCCTAGAAGAACTTAACTCAATGCCTTGCCAAATTATCCTTATGTAATTAGTCTGAACTTCTTCTCATAATAAATTCCTTATGTAATAATTACAAAATATTGAAAAACCACAATCTCATTATTCTAAATTTATTTTTGATGGTCCTCCACTTATATAAGTTCATGAAATCAAAAAATTATCTTCATCCATAGAACCCTATATATAATTTATTGAATAAGATATGATTAATGATGAAATTCTATTTCTAGCTGATGAAAAGAGAATCAATAATACCCTCATTCAAAAAAATTAGTAGAGAAAGTATTTGGCATTAATGTCACTTCTCTTTGGTTAACTCAACAAATTGGATACAACAAATAAAAACTCAAACAAACCCATCTCAGATGTAGAGGATTTGATAAAACCAATCAAAAACCACTTGGTTACATTTGGACCCCTCTTACCATTAGACCCAAGACAATTTTCACCAAGCTTATGCTTCTTGATATTCCTTTATATTAAAACATGATTTTAGGTCACCTACGAACCAATTGTATGTATGTTATCACCTCTTAGGGTATCTAATGCATCAAATTCATAAATAATGGAAAGCTCTAAAAACATGATGATGATCCCAATCCTTAGAGAATTTAATTACTAAATCCTAAATATAAATATCACATTCCTACTATTTCTCACATCAATAGTCTGTTTCTTCCTAAATTTGTTAACATACATTTTGATTTAAACATCACTCTTGCAAATTCAGATGATGACAAACCAAATGAATTACAAAATATTTATAATAACACTCAATTACCTCATTATATATAATAATGTATCCCTCCTTCTCTACTCTCTTATGATCACACTATTACCTTAATAGATGATATTAATGATAGTTATACCCCATGTAATTCATATGAAGCCTCTTACATAGAGGATGATTTCATTTGTAATGAATATGGGGTAGTTAAACTCTTTTAATATCCTTTAGCTATGCCTCTTTGTAAATTCAACAACATAGGTATATCTACTAATGATTCTCCTATATAAACTAATGTGTGCACTATCTCTCACACCTATGATGAAAATTATATCATGGTCTAAGATCTATCACCACATTTATATGTATAGCATTATCAAAATACATTAGTGTAAATACATGCCTTGAACTATGATGTTTATGTCATTCATATATCATATGATACTAATCAAAACTTGAAGGTTATGTACCTCTTATTAACTCTCCATTATTAAATACTTCATGGGTAATCCAAGAAGTCCCTACTGTTACATATTTTGAGTGTCTAAATCAATTTAATTCAATGCATCCTACTTCACTAGCCATACTTATCATTGACAATAGTTACATTAATTATTCTCCTTACAACTATATTGATAAATATAATTATATCCAACATAACTTGACTGACATGTTTATTCTATATTCATAACTTACAATCACATCTATTGAACAAATCAGTATAATTGGTACTTACTATGCTGATTTTTCTCAACCTGATATCATCAAAAAAAATATTTACCCTCTACTCCACCTCTTCAAATTACATTAGATTATAAAGCTACCATTTTGTGATAAATACATTTTGAATATGATACCAAAGGTAATGAACTCATTGATCTCAAAGTAGTATTTACCTATACCCACGTTACCCAATGATGAATGTATATTTTAGGTCCTCCATGCTAGAGAGCCTCACATTCCACACCAACATCACAGGGTTGACACCTTAAGCAAAAGGTTCCTTAAAAAATTTTGTTTCTAGTGTGGATCATAAAACACATCCCAATTCTTCACTTCCTCCTACTCCATATCATTTCCAAGATGGCAATGCTATGCTTATCAAAGAAACTACAAAAATTTATTATTATACATTGAGATGTCCTTGACCTATGACTATCTATAAAGAGATCAACCATAAAGAGAATGATAATTTTAGTCTCTTATTTGATAAGTATCATGAATATTTCACTTGGTCATATTAACACATGTGTGTAATTGATCCTAACATCATTATCCATAATATCATTACCTATATTGATGCCAAACCCGTGTGCCAAAAGCAATTGAAATTTTCTTATAATAGTTGTACTATATGTCATAAATAAATAATAAAAATTTTGGATGCAAAGTTAATTAATCCCATGTATTGCTTGGAATGGGTTTCAAACATTATCCCAATTCACAAAAAAGTCATCTTAATTATTCTAATATGCATAGATGTTTTCAATCTAAACATAGCATGTCCAAAAAATAATTTTACCTTACCATCAATTGATGCCATTATTGATTCCACCACTGGATATGAAATTCTATCTTTCATGGATAGTTTCTTGGGATAAAATAAAATTCACACAGCTCCTAAGGATCAACATAAAACAACATTTACCATAGAATGAGGCACTTATTGCTATGTTGAAAATGCATTTTGGTCACAAAAATGCTAGAGCTACCTATCAAAAACAAATGACCTTTTTTTTGTATGATCTCATTCATAAAATTGTGGATGATATTATTGCCAAATCTAAAGATCATGATAATTATATTCATGACTTAGCTATCATATTTGATCAACTCATTAGATAAAAAGTTAGTTTTAATCCTTTCAAATGCATTTTATGTGTTACTTCAGGTAAAATTTTAGGATTTCAAGTCTCTTGTAGAGGTATTGATGTCAATCCAACTAAAATCAAAGTTATTACCAACATGTTTATTCTTATCTCCATTCCATACATATGCACATACCTTGGTAAACTCGGGTAATCACTTATTTATTCCCAAGATAATTTACCATTTCTGCTCCATTAATTCTCTTATTAATAAAGTTAAGTCTCTATAATGGATGGATTCATGTCAAAAATTATTTGATATCATGAAATAATGCTTGCTTCATCCTCCTACTCTTTGAACACATTCAAATAATCATCAAATCATCTTTTATACCTCATATACCCTCATATCACTTGGGGAAGTGCCTCAACAAGATGAAACTAACAAAGATTATGCCATATATTATATAAATTTAACTCTAATAGACTATTAAAAATGTTACAAAAAATTATAATGTGATTGATTAGCTATCTATTTCATATCTAAAAATCTATGCTAGTATATGATCTATCAAACTACTTATGTTGTTTTTTATTCTGATTCACTTCATCATTTATTCTCCAAATATTTCTTAGATAGAGATGGAATGGGTAAATAGATGGTCATGTTAATGGAATATCATATATGAATTGTTACACAAAAAGAATATCAAAGGAAAAGTAGTCATAGATCAATTTATAACTTCCCATCTCCTAGATACTAATCATCTTCAGGATACTCTTCCTAATCAGTATATTCTTTATATTGAAGGTTGAATCAAGTGGTCTCACTTAAAGATTATTTCACAACTTCACTACTAATCTTTAAGTAAATAATATTAAAGATGTTTACCCTTTTGTTTTTAAAGCATTCATTGAAGAGTTATTAGAAATTATAATCTACTTGCATGAATAAAATTGGACACTTCACTTTGGTGGTGCAAAATACTTTCAAGTAGCTAAGACAGGTTGCATGTTAGGTAACCCCCATGGTATAATCATACACATATCATTTTAATTAACCTTTTATGTCACCAATAACATGGCTAAATATGAATCCCTTATATTAAGAATGAAAGATATAGTCAATTTAGATGTCCCATATTTACATGATTTAAGTGATTCACAACTTGTCTGTTGTCAAGCTAGTGGTGATTATAAATGTAAAAGTGAAAAATTATCACATAAAATCAAATTACCACTATGTTTGCTAAATAAATCATAAAAAAACATGAAAATATATACTTTGATATGACACACTTTATTATCATAATGATGAAGGTACTATAATCCATTTGTAATTCCAAAATAAGTCCATGCTCTCTTTGAATAAGCACATGAGGTCATCTATAGTGATCACTGTAGTGGCCATGTCATAGCCCACAAATGCTTATGCATGGAATAATTTTGACCTAGTCAAAAAAAATATGCCATTAATTTTACCAAAATGTGTAATCTTTTTCAACTTCACAATGATATCATTCACTCTTCCCCAACTAAACTAAAAACATTGGAGTCTCCTTAACCATTTTATATGTGGGGATTAGATCTCATTAGAAAACTACCTAGATCACAAGATGGTCAAGTATTCATTATTAATGCTACTGAATATTTTACCAAGTGGATGGAAGTTATGCCTCTTATTAACATTACGAGAATCATGATATCAAAATTCATTATTAATCAAATCATATGTCATTTTCTATTTCCTCGTACCATCATTTTTTAAAAATTGTTATAAATTAAAAAAATAAACATATGAAAAAACTATGTGAAAAATTCAAAATTACATATAAATTTTCTACACCATATCACCCTCGGTATAATGGTCAAGATGAAGCAACTAATAAAAGGTTTTAAAATACTATTAGGGAATATAATTTTGAATGGCACCTTAAGATTTAGCCTGCACTATAGGTTTGTCACACTAATATTTGAACTACCACCAATGCCATTATTTTTTCATTAGTATATGGCTCCAAAGTTGTCTTACCCTTAGAATTTGAGTTATCATCACCATGCATCTCTCTTCATAACATCATCCCTAATGAATATATTCATGATGCCATTATTAATTCCTTAGACTTACTTGATGAGAGATGTTAGGTCACATTACAGTATAATCTACAATATAAATATCACATTGTTAAACAACATAAAAAAAATTCAAAGTTCATACATTCAATGTCGATGATTTAGTGATCAAATTATACTACACCCATGATAAAAATGGTGGGGTCCTTACCTAGATAAAGACATTATTGGACATAATACTTATTGATTATAAACTAATGAAGGACATATCTTTGAATAACCAGCCAATACTTAGTTTTCAAATAAATATTTTGCTTATGTGTCATTCTATATCATGCAGTACTTATAAATTTTTATTTTAAGTATAATATTATTTGGATAACACTTTATGTAGGTATTTATTAGAGTTTATATTATGTAGAATATCATCCATATACCTCCAGGCCTTATTTAATTTTATTTAAACCATATTATTTTACCCCTTTTATTTTTGTTGTCATGTTTAACACCACTTGGCTTTTAGTTTGTGAGTTGTATCAAAGACCATGGATTGGACCCAACCTTTCCTCATGGGAAAATATTTCTTTTGATCAAAGTATATATTTAATTTACATCACTTTATTTTATTAAGCATGTCCTTTGGATTATTAATTATTAATATGCATTATATGACATTATATATGACCAAAATTTTCTTACAAACACATGTTCTCATTTCCAAACAAATGTGTTTCCTCCTCACCTTATTGTTAGCCAAAATTTTCCTACATACAAAATTTTTTCCTAGATGGACTATTACATTCTCCCAAACCATTAAGTTAAATTTTTCCTTGTATATTACTTTTATGCACCTTCCTTAATTAAAATTTTGAATAAAATAGTGAATAATTTCAAATTTTCAAGTTTCAGTGTTTTAGTATGTAAGTGGGGACAATCAAAAAAGGTGTTTTTGAGATTTTTAAAAGATTGGATGATGATATGTAATGATTAAAATAGTATTATGGGTCATTTAATGTCAAAATTAAAAATAAATTAGATATTTATACCTCATAAATATCAATATATTCCTAAGTCTCTCTTCCTATGTTTCTTGGTTCTCACTTTCTGATTATTGGAGGTCTAGATAAGTGATTTCAGATGATTTATATCATTGAAAATGGAAAAAAAAGATTGAAATAGTTTTGGTGGTACATATTTTTCCTAATAAATAAATAATTAAGTATTTTTACCTAATAAAATGTAAAAATTAGAACTAGACATGTTCGGGAATGAGACAAGACAAGTTGAGGCAATACCAAAAGATACATTTTTTAAGTTATACTCAATTTAATGGCTTTAAATTTGAAATGGATTATTTTTTAATTTCATTAAAGTATTAAATTTTTTTTTCATGTCCACAATATACTTGAGGAGAGATAAAATTTAAAATTATAGGTCTACTAAAGAAGCATGTCAAGAATTTTCACTTGTTGGCTCACACATGGAGTTGAAAATGAGTGTCCCAAGTCTTTATAAAGATGAAAATTGAGTTGAAAATATGAATAAATAATTTAAATTTATAAATAAATCATAATACAATTAAAAACAGTCCAAAATTTTCTCCATGAAAATAAAATCACTTCCAGGCAACTGTATTGGTTTGGAGACCACAAAGATTGCATTTTTAAAGGTTTCCACCATTGTTGCAAGTCTTGAAGGAGGCCTAAAAATTCATTTTCATAATTAAATTTTTTAAGATACCATAAATTTTGAATAAATCATAAAATACATGAGAAATTCACCTTGATCCCTTATGGAAAAGGTAGATCTCTCAGCAGCAAATTAACCTACATGGTGTTTTTCAAGAGCAATTTGTAGGGACAAATCATGCTCATTTATCTCTAAATTTTTTATGATGGTATTAAAATATTAGGGTAGTATAATATAAATTTTATTTTAAATAATTATTATTCACTTAAAAATATCATAGTCATGAAAACTACCTAGTGTGCATATTTCTATGTTTCTAGCTGCTAAATCAACCTACACAACACTTTTCAAACACCATTTTGCAGAACCAAATGAAGAACAATCACTTTAAAATTTCACATGATGATATAAAAATGTGGGGATAATGTGAGCTTAAATAAAATCATATAAAATTCACTCCCACATACAAAATGTGAAAATATCAAAATTGGCTTCTAAACTAATTTTTACTTAGTTAACTTATGTGTTCTTAGTTTTTAGACATGGCTAGTGCACACGTTTCAAGCTCATTTTACTAGACATAAAGGAGGTAATTTTTTTTACAAATTTATTATGGTGATATATAAATTTATTTATAATGAAATGTAAAATTAATTCACAAATATTATTTATAATGTGTGGAATGTGCAACTATCAAAATTAGCTTTTGAGCTGATTTTTTACTTAGTCATTTTTTGCATCTCCCAGTTGCTAAATCTACATAGTAAGCACTTTTGAATCTCATTTATATAGGATAAAATTAATTCTAAATTACATTAAAAAATTTATTATTTCACCCTGATTGCATGATAAGGTAATGCATTTTTTATAGTTGTTGGGCTTTCCAGTGAAAAGTTATAATGGTATGAAATGACCCTTCTAGAAAGATTTATCACTCAGCCAACTTTTCACTAGAAAACACTTAGATGGTAGGTCATATGGATTAATTTGATCATTTAAAAAAACTAAAAATATCATTTTAAATTTATTTTTAAGATTGTTCTTTAAATATAATATATGATGGGATTTACTCATATATTACTTTATGATTTTACATTTTTACATGTTGTAAAGGTGTTGATGCGACTGTGTGTGACTTCATGTTGGTTTTTAAGCCATATATTTTGATCCACAACTCCATTTTTGATGACACTAGTTTTATTAGAATATAATTTATCCATATTTGTAACTATGTTAATTATAAATTGGATAAATGTATAATTGAAATTAGTCAATGTCACAAAGATAATGGTTTATTGATTTGACAAGTCTATGAGTTTCAATGCTTTATATCCTCACGTTCCTTTTTATGCTAATAAAATATCTTAAATATCATTTTTATCAAAGAGGATTATAAAATAAAGCATGATCAATCCTTAGGAGACATAGAAGTTTTTAAAAGACATTTGGTCATCATTTATGTCAGATGGATAAAGATGGTGGTTGTAACACATTTATTGAAGATTACAATTTTTATCCTCCTTTTTATCTTCCCTTCTATATGTATCTCTTTTATTCTCATTGTAATATATGCTCTCATTTTATAAGGTAAAACACTATCAAATTTTTTAAATAACAACCTTTGAAGTAATAATATTACCTATTTTTCCTATCTTTTTTACTGCACTTTGTGTTCTAGATAGCTTGCACATGATTGCCTTGTGAAGAAGTTTTCTTTATTGATGATTATCCCCTTGTATTTAACTTTTCTCTGGTGGTTTAAATATTTTACAAGTTTTATTTTGTATTTTTTAGTCATAGGTGAAGGTACAGTGTGATTTTTACTATTCCTCAATGTTTTGCCCTTATTTAGGATGCCTTGGAATCATTTATACAAAACTAGCTAGTATTACAGATTATATGAGTGAGGGATCTTTGAGCTGCCTTTATGTTTGGTTTTGAGGAACTAGGATTGTATTTTAATTTGGTGCATCACCCTTTTTATGCTATTCAATTTATGCAACTCTTCCCACACTTTCATAAGTAGAATTAGTAGTTTAGGTGACCTGACAAGAGGAACCACCCTTCTCTGGAGGTTCAATCCCATCATAGGATACCCACAGACTAGAGTTGATCTCATTATGTGGCTAAGAGTGAGAAAACCCAAATAACCATATCATAGGGTGAAATTATATGCCACAAAATTTTTTGGCATATTTCATGGGACATATTTGAATAATAATTATTCTAGTCTTGATCCATTTGTAGTAGATATAAAATCCACACTCTCAGCATTTGGTGTCTCTAATTAACACTCAACTTTTTGGTGGTAGAATAGTGCTTATCTTTCATGCCAAAGGTGACTACAAGGTTAGATTATAGAGGTATTCCATTTTAATTAATTTAATTAATTTTTAACATGATAATAAGATTGAGTTTTTCTAACACTCATCCATAATTTATAAGCTTCCCTCCTAAGCTAATTTGCAAGTCTACCTCTACTAGAAGATCCTACGAGCTCTTTTCATTACCATGGTTTCACCTAGAGCCTTAAGTTTTGTGTATTTAAATGGTGAAATTCCTTTGGACCTATAATAATATGGTCTTATCCTAGTGGTATCCGTTAAGAGTGTTCCTTAATACATAAGAGATAACTCTACAACTCCTTCTGAGCACATTAAAGACAATTAATTTTTGTAAAATCCATGGCATCATTGAAGACAATGTAGCTATCAAGTTGTCAACCATATCTTTCAAGATCAAGGAAATATATTGGTATAGGAACCTAAATCCTATTTCCATCATAACATGGAACTATTTAGGATAGAAACTATGTAAGAGGTTTGAATAAAAGAAATATAACTTGTCACTAGCAGAGCAAGTGACAATAATCAAGAGAGCTCCTTAAGAGGTCATGTAGAAATTTAACAAAAGGTTTATAAAAATATGAGATAGGATTCCAATACTTGTCAAGCCCATTTATAATTATTATTTACTCTATTATTTAAGGGACTTCAACATTGAAATTTAAGTTACGATATAGTCAATGGGGGAGAAACATTATCACATATTTATAGCATACCAACCAGGGTAGAGAATAGCCTAATAAAAGATGGAAAGATCATACCTAGGAATCATATTCCATTTTTACTTGATATTAAACCACAACCTACTATTATTTATCTTATTTATACCATTCCTCCCTTTCCATCACTTGTTTTCATACCTACACCAAGAAAAAAAACTTCAACTAGTCAGTATAGTGAACTCCAAGAACTCAATAAAATGTTCCAAACATTTGAAAATGAGTTATTGAATTTTAATATGTATAAATATTAGTTTAATAGATCATATCAACCCCCATATCATCTTCAACAACCCTTTCAAACCAATAGACCATCCTTTAAGGCTAATTCTCAAGGGCAAGGGTAGATCACCTATGTTAAATCAAGTAACAACTACAATCCCAATGCTGCAATTACTTCCAAGACCCTAGTCCCTATTTAAAATAACCTTGGAAAAGAAGGTTATTGTTCTATACCATGTAATTAATATTATAATTAGGCTATCACTCTAAATCTAGAGTTTAACTAAGGCTTTAATGAGCAATGGTAGCAAGGTGCTAGTTATGGGTTGAACCAAGATTTAATGACACAAAACGCATAAGTGCATATGATGACTAAACCCAAAGAGACTAAATAATTCTAAGGGTATAATTAGGGATAAAATTAGTCAGATGATACATTGGTGAACTAATAATTGGAAGATTTTTATGGTTTCAATCAACAAGCTAGTGTTAGCCAAGCAAATATTCTTGAGGCAACTAGCATAAGGTTTAAGACAAAGAATATAGTAGGCAACCAAGATGTAGTTAAGGGGTATTCTAATCCTCATTTATTGTATTCAAATCCAAATTATCCTAATGCAACTAAAAAATCTCAAATAACTCAAAAATATTAGAACTAAGAAGGTACTTTTATACCTTAAAGCTCATAAGTACAAAATACTATTATGGCTCCCAAAGCATAATCAAAGGTTGGTGGTACACACATCAATATTTTTGAGAAAATGAATAAGTTATATGTGAGTTTACCTCTATGGGAAATGCTTTTTATACATAGTCAAGTGGATCTTCTTCAATAAGATTTATCAAAAATCAATTTTTTAGAGAAGCCACCATTCAAGAAGAATGAGGTACTCACTAATGCAATCAAAACCAATGAAGGGAAGTCAAAAAATGTAATAAAACCTCCTCCCCTATCCATTTATTTTATCATTGTTAATTATTTGGTAAATAATTACATGGTGGACATCAGGGAAAGCACTTTATTAATGACTAAATTAATAGTAAATCAACTTGGTTTAAAGTATGACCCCGTAATTAAGGGAGTATTATAGCTTGATGGATATTATACTAAACCATCTAGAATTATCAGAGGTATAATTTTAAACCTCTATGATTTTCCTAATGTTTAAGTGGCCCAAGGTGTAATTGTTATAGAGGTACCACCCCGTTTTGGTTTATGCCTATCTAAGAACTTCACTGCCAAAATTGGGGCTTATCTAGAAATAGATTGGTCTTATATGGCATTCAAGACAAGGAATGGAACCAAGGTGTCCATTATAGCTAAACAAATTACAAGGTTTCATATTGAGCCTTATGAACCAAATAACCCAAATATCAATTGCATAATCTTGGATGAGTAAAACTGACCTATTGGTTAATAAATAGACAATCATGTTGAGGTGATACCTAATGTCTTCTTGGATGAGTTATGGAATGAGAATCAACAACTTGACCCTTGTGTGGAATTGGATAAACATATATAGGAGTTTACTATTTTCAAGAGGAGAATGTGTTTATGTCATCCCTTACTAGGCCATAAAAGGAGATTGATAGAATATGGAAAATGCTCTTTGATGAATCAAAAATCAAACATGAATTAGTGGTAGGTGTTATATTGGTCTCTCCCTCTAATGAAAAGTCTTATTCAACTTACAAGTTTTAGTTAGTTGTTATTTTAATGCAACTAAATATGAAGTCTTTATTCATGGCCTCTGATGGGCTAGAAAGAGGAAAATAAAGAAATTATAGGTATATGGAGATAATGAAATCATTATAAATCAAGTAAGAATATAAAATACAACCAATAACCCATTTATGAAGTCTTAAAAATGTAGGGTGTGGGATCTATTAAAGTACTTTGAAGCCTTTGACATCCAAAGTGTGCCTAAAGAGAGCAACAAGAATGCAAACATATTAGCATCAGTGGGGGACCAATTTGATATACTATCTAAGTTGAGTAAATCAAAAAATTAGTCACATCTTAAGGTCATTACAAGGCCATAAATTCCTAACATTGAATCTAATTGGTAGGTTTTTGACAATGACAAGTAGATTGCCTACTTCTTGAAATAAGAGGCTAAATTTGCATCTTCAAATCAGAACAAGTTACAAAATTAATATGGAGATCATATTATATAATTTAAATAAGAAAAAATCCCAAAGGGGATAGTCACCCTTGACATCATCTTTCATGAGGGATATTTCATGAGGAAGGACAAGGTATTCTTATCCACTAGTGAAGAGAACAATCAGAGAGTTCTCATCTTCCAGAATAAACTTCTCAATATTGGGAAGGTCAATATTGAGGCTAATAAAGTTTCATTCATTGTGTTTTGTAGGGAGTTTGTAGATGTGTTTTCTTGGGAGTATAATGATCTTACAGTTTTTGACCCTTAGATTGCTTATCACACCATTGAGTTAGATTCAAATGAAAATAATTAAGGAAAAATTAGAGGCCCATCAATCCCAAGGTCGAGGTGCTCATGAGAAGAGAGTTGACCAGGCTTATTGATTCAAACATTATCTTTCCAATTAGGTACTCTTCATGGGTGGCTAACTTGGTACCTATAAGGAAGAAAAGTGGTGAGATTTGGTTGTGTGTTGACTTTAGGGATTTGAAAAGGGTCTCTTTAAAGGATAACTATCCTTTACCATCCATGGAGTAGCTCCTCCAAATGGTACTTGATTTAGCTCCTCCAAATGGTACTTGATTTAGAATGTTTCTCTCTCTTGAATGGGTATTTAGGTTATAAACAGGTGCTATCCAAGGAGGAAGACATGTACAAGATAGCCTTCACCACCAAATAGGGGACTTGCACTGACAATAAAATTCCTTTTTATCTCTTTAATGCTAGTTCCATATTCTAAAGAGCCATGGATATGGCTTTTTAGGATCTACTTAATCAGATGGTGCTTGTGTACTTGGATGATATCATATTTTTCTCCAAGAAGGCAAGTGACCACTTAGACTATTTGAGACTCATCTTTGAGAGGTGTAAGGAGTTTGGAATCGCCTTGAACCCTAAAAAGTGTGTGTTTATTGTTCATGAATTCACACTATTTGGGCATGTTATCTCCAAATAAGGGTTAGATATTAACCTTGAGAGCATAAATTCCATTTTGGCCTTATCTTTTCATTAACATAAGAAAGGGCTTCAAAGATTCCTCAAGAAAATAAATTTTGTAAAAATTTTCATACCTAGTTTTCCACATTTAGTCAAGCCTATAATAACAATTTTGAAGAATAACCAGGTCTTATCTTGGTCAAAAGAAGGAAAGGAAGGTTTTGATTCTATCAAGTTATCCATTGCACAAGTACAAACTCTCTTGAATCTTTATTTTTTAGGATATTTCTACCTATATGCCTTTGCCAATGTGGAAAACATATCAACTATGATCATGCAACAAAATATAGAAGGTCTTGAGTAGCCCATAACTTTCTTTAGTTACGGAATTGAAGGATATTTAGAGAGATATACTTTTGTTGAGAAGCAAGCTTTAGATATTTTTAGATCATTTAAAAAATCTAGGCCTACGATTTTAAATAATAAGATTCATCACATGGTTTTCTATCCACGTGTTAAATATTTCCTCTTTAGTAGAGATCTAAATGAGAAGAGGGATAGGTGGATCACCAAAGTCATGGAGCATGATGTTGAGATCAAGGTTACTAAGTTAGTGAGAGGTAAATATTTGTGTGATAACTTGGTTGTTGACCTACATGAAGGAAAATAGTTTTCTCTAATTATATTAGATGGCCTACAAGATGATGCATCTCTACCCTCCACCGATTAGATGCAAAACATGGTTAGATTATTAATGAGAGGTGAGTGTCCTTAATGTATCGATAGTAATCAAATAATATACTTCATAATTCAATCCATATCTTATGCCTTAGTTGATGGGGTACTATTTAGGAAAACCTCAATGGAGTATTGCTCAAATGTATAAAGGTTGATAAGGTAAATAGACTCTTGGATCAGTTTCATGATGGACCTATATGAGGTCACTTTGATTTAAGGATAACAATAAAAAAATCATGAGGATTGAATACTATTGGCCCAATATTTTTTAAATATGCCTACACATGGGTTAGGAAGTGTCAAAAGTGTGCCCTTTCTAGTGGTAAACAAACACTAGCATCCTTTCCACTTTACCCCATTCAGGTAGAGTAGCCCTTCATGTAGTGGGGCCTTGACTTCATAGGTATGATAAATATACCTTATAGTGGAGGGAAAATTTAGGTACTCACTTCCACTAACTACTTCACCAAGTGGGTAGAGGATATTACTCTAAAGGAGGAAATGAGATAGTATTATTAGATTTTTATGATATTATTGTGACAAGGTTTGGGGTACCAACCACCATAATATCCGATAATTCCTTAGTATTTATTAGAATGAAAACAAGTTAATGGGATATTCATCTAGGTATATACCTTATAAAATTATCCAAATACTACCCCTAGGGCAATGATATTATTGAATAAACAAACAATAACTTGAATAGGATAATCAAGAAGACCATGGAGGAGAAAGAGAGAGTATGACATACCAATATAAGAATAACATTATTGGATGATAGTGTGACTCATAAGAGTGCCATTGACAACTCACCATTTTCCATTGTGTATGGGAGAGAGGAAAAACTACCCATCTATATTAAACTACCTACTTTGGAGATATATCATGAACTTGAGTTATTAGAAAGTGAGCCCATGGGTGTGAGAATGGTAGAACTCATAGAGCTAGAATAAATAATAGACCTTGAAATGAAGATAATGGAATCACATAAAACACAAATCAAGAAGGATATTTAAAATATATAAATTGAAAGAGACTTATATTAAGGTGATCTATTCTTGAAATAGTATACTAATAAGGCCAAACTAGGTAACCATACAAAGTTTAATAGCTTGTAGATTGGACCGTACCTGATTCATGGCTATAAAAAACATAATGCATTTCAGCGTAGCAAGATGAATAGAGAGGTATTACCTATCTAAATCAATAGGATACATAAAAAATAATGTTATTATAATATTTTTGAATCCTTTTATATATTATATTATATGGATTTTCCCTTCCTCCAAGTGTGTTTTACACATTTCCACTTTTGTTTAGTATTTCCCTTCCCTAAGTGCTTTGATCACATTATTATTTTGTTTCTTGTTGTTATTGATATTTTGAGAGTTTATTTAAGATTTTTTTAATCCTTTTTATCAATTTAATAATAGTTTTTTACTCCATAATCTCAATGTATAGGCTAATTCAACTAGTTTACTGCACAGACAAACATGTAATCCTAGGAGGTCACTAGAAATGTTGGTCAAAATTGGCCTTCATAAAAAAAAATTACCTAGATGGTCTATTCCATTATACAAAACCATTAATTGAAAATTTTACATCTATATTACTTTTATACACCTTCCTCAATCAAATTTTGTAGACAAAAAGTGGAGAAGTTTAAATTTACAAGTTTCAAGGTCTAGCATGCAAGTGAGGATAGTTGAAAAAAGTGTTTTTGAGAGTTTTAAGGGATTATATGATGTTATATAGTAATTTTAATAGTTTTATTTGTCATTATATTTCCAAATTAAAAATTAATTATGTCTTTAGACCTCATAAATCTCAAAATATGCCTAATTATCTCTTCCTAGGTTTCTTGGTTCTCACTTTCTGATTATTACAGGTCTAAAAATGATTGAAATAGTTTTGGGGATCCATAATAGTCATAAGGAAAAAAATAATTAAGTCTTGGTACCTCATAAAACTAAATAAAATAGTAAAATTCAGAGCTACACATTTTTAAAAATGAGACAAGGCAAGTTGAGGCAACCCTAAAAGAGCATTTTTTGAGTTCTAATTAATGAAATAACTTTAAATTTTAAATGGAAGAATTTAATTATGTAATTAAAGTTTTAAAATTTGTTTAATTATTTTAATATACTTTATGAGAGATAAATTTATAATTATAGGTCTACTGAAGAAGCATGTCAAGGATTCTCACTTGCTTGCTCACACATGGAGTTAGAAATGAGTGTCCTAGGTATTTTCAAAGGATATAATTGATTTTAAAGTTTATATAAATAATTTATAGGTATTAATAAATAATCATAAAATGAAAACAACTCTGAAATTTTCTCCATGAAAATTAAATCACTTCTAGGCAACCGTATTGGCTTAGAGAGCACAAAGATTGCATTTTAAAAGGTTTCCACCATTGTTGTAAGTCTTGGAGGAGGAATAAAACTTAATTTTCATATTTTAGGTTTTTAAAGACCATAAATGGTCAATAAAGCATCAAAACATCATAAATTACTCTTGAATCCTTATGGAAAAAGTAAATCTCTCAGTGCCACATCAGCCTACATGGTACTCTTCAAGAGCAATTTTGTAGGACTAAATAATGCTCATTTCTATCACAAATTTGTATGATGGTATTAAAATTTTAGGGTAATATAATGGTAAATTTTTTTTAAAATAATTATTATTTTATTTAAAACTTATTAGTTTTGAAAACTACCTAGTGTGTAGATTTTTATATTTCTAGTTACCAAATAATCGTGCACAACACTTTTCAAGCACCATTTCATAGAGCCAAATGAAGTCCAATCACCCTAAAATTTCACATGATGATAGAAAAATGTGGGAAAAATGAGAGGTTAAAATAATTTTCTCCCATATGTGAAATGTGAATCTATTAAAATTGGCCTCTGAGATGATTTTTACTTAGTCAACTTCTATGTTCTCAGTTTTTAGATCTAGCTAGTGTGCATGTTTCAAGCTCATTTTATTAGCGATAAATGAGGTCAAATATTTTCCAAATTTCTCATGGTGATATTTAAATGTAATTAGAGTGAAATGGTAAATGTATTTCATATATATTAGATATAATTTGTGGAATACATAGCTATCAAAATCAGCTTTTGCACTAATTTTTTACTTCATCATTTTTTCCATCTCCTAGTTATTAAATCTGCCCAATAAGTAATTTTAAATCCCATTTATGAAGGAATAAATGAATTATAAATTCCATGAAATTCTTTATGTTTCACCCTAACAGCATGAGAAGTTAATTCATGTGTTTTTATAGTTGTTGGGCTTTATAATGAAAAGTTATGATGGTGTGAAGTGACCCTCCTAGGAAGTTTTATCATTTAGCCAACTTTTCACTTCGAAAAACTTAGAGGGAAGGCTAAAAGGGTTAATTTGATCATATAAATATATATATATATATATATATATATATATATATATATATATATATATATATTTATATTTTTGATTGTATTTTTAAGATATTTTTATAAATATAAGATATGATGAGGTTTTCTCATATCTTACTTTATAATTTTCCATGTTCTGAAGATGTTGATGCGACTGTGTATGACTACATGTTGGTTTTAAGCTGTATATTTTAATCCAAAGATATATTTTCAATGAAATTAATTGAATTAAAAATATGATTTATCCCTCTTTTTAATTATGTTTATTTCAAATTATATAAATGTATAATTTAAAATGGTTAATGTCATATTTGGAATGGTGTATTGATTTGACAAGTCTACAAAATTCAATGTGTTTTGTTCTCAAGTCTCAAGTGTTGTTCTAGGAAAATTAAAAATATTGAATCCCCTTTTGATAAAATAGGATTTAAAAATAAATAATTATTAATACCTAAGATACATGGAAGGTTTTCTAAATACATTTACTCCTCTTCTATGTTGGATGGCCAAAGATGGTGGTTGGAGTACATTTATTGAAGATTGAAAGCTTTATCCTCCTCTTTATCTTCCATTCATCTATATGTATTTATTTTCCTCTCATTTTAAGATTTACTCTCATTTTATAAGGTAAAACCCTATCAAAATTTATAAATAACAAACTTTGAAGAAATAAGATTACCTATTTTTTCCTTGTGAAGAATTTTTCTTTCTTGGCGATTGTTATCTCTTCTTTGACTTTTGGCATGTGATTTAAGGTGTTTATAGGTCTGAGTTTGAATTATTTTAGTCAAAGGTGAAGGTATAGTGTTAATTTTACCATTCATTTATATTTTAACCTTGTCTAGTATGTCTTACATGGAATCATTTATGCAAAATCAGCTAGTGTTAGAGATCATATGAGTGAGGGATCTTTGATATTCCTTTGTGTTTGTTTTTAAGAAATTAGGATTGTATTTTAATTTGGTGAATCACAATTTTTATGATTTTTATACATTTTATGATTCTATTCTCCCCCTTTCCCTTAAAAAATTAGTATTTTAGGTGATCTACCAAGAGGAACCAACCTTCTCTAGAGGTTCAATCCCATCATAGGTCACCCATAGCTTGAACTTGATCCCATTGTGTGGATAGGAGTGAAAGAGATTGAAGAACTTTCTCAAAGGATGAAATTATATGCCATGATATTTTTTGGCATGCCTAATGGGACATATTTTAATAATATTGATCAATATTAATGTTGGTCTTGATTTATTTGTGGCAATTATAACATCCACACTCTCATCATTTGGCAACTCTAATAAATATCTAGCTTTATGGTGGTAGAACAGTGCCTATATTTCATGCCAAAGGTGATTAAAAGGTTAGCTTCTAGAGGTATTCATTTTGAATTTATTTAATTGAATTTTAACTTGATAATAATATGTAGGTTTGATAACACTCATCCATACTTGATAAGCTTCCCTCCTAAGCCAATTTACAAGTCTACCTCTACTAGAATATCCTTGTTATCTCCTTTCATTACCATGGCTACCCCTAGAGCCTTACCTTTTTTGGATTTAAATGGCCAAATTACTTTGGACCTCAA